>PQFF01000204.1:54097-110433 GCA_003547095.1 Diversispora epigaea
AATTTCATGTACTACCTTAACAAATTTATTTTAGGATAAGCTAATCCATTTTGGGTCAAGATCTTTTTTTTGACAAAAAATCCAGATTTCATACATTTTTGAATAAAGTGTTACATTTTGAGATAAGATAATCTATTTTTGGATGAGAAAATCCATTTTGAGATAAGATTTTTTTTTTTTGAATTTGACAAAAATCAGAATTTCATGTATCACCATGACAAATCCATTTCGAGATAAAAGTAATTTTTTTTGGATTCAAAAAAAATTGTAATTTTATGTATCACCTCAACAAAATTTTAAATTTTATATAAGGTCTAGTGCTAATAATTTATGGTTTAGCACCTATTATTTATAGCTTAGTGTAGATAATCTTTCACTTTTTTGGACGAAAATCTTTCCTTTTTTCCCGAAAAGGGCAGGAAAATTTTCAGATAATTTTATATCTATTATAATTTCATAATCAAATTTATGCGCTATAATCATTGTAAAAATACTATTCCTAAATTTTTCTAACTCGCCATCTAATAAAGTAAAGATTTTATTACCGATCTCATATTATCATTCGTATATACTGGTTTTCAATATTTTCCAGTGTTAGAAGAATTTTATCATTCATGCAGACATCATCCCATTGTGTTTGTGGACATATTGGGAATCTTGGATAATTGTTTTCATTATTTATATTATCTTCATCATTATTATCATCCAATCGCACGGGGAGAAACTAGTTTACTTCGGAATATAATTGAAAGTGTTCAATATCTATTAAAAGAAACGATAAATAATCTTCAAATACAAGTTGGAAAAGAAAAATTAAATAATGTTTTAGATAAAATTACCAAAGATTATTTAGAAATAGTAGCACCGCAAAAAAGTTGATAATTTATATATATACATTACACGCTGCTAGGATTTGTGTTATGAAGATTTATTATATTATTGTTTTTATCATTTACCATTTCGCATCAAGTTTTTCAATCAATCAATCATATTACTTAGAAATTATTAATCTTGTGTATAGTGTAGTGTGTTATATATAGAAAACATTGTTATGTTATTATTTTCTGGTTAGAGATTTTTCATAAAAATTTTTTCTTTTTAAATCATTGAAATATTATTGATAATATTAATAATTATGAATATTATGGGATGGAAAACCAATTTGACAAAAAACTTGAAGTTACCTTCTAAGAACTAACATTCTCAACCGTGTCTAAGGAAAATAATCTTACAAGTAATTTAGCCTCAATTTGTAAGGCTTGTTACGCCCAGTCGGAGCCAGTTGACTGTGATTTAAAATTAAAATACCATCACAAAGAGAATCATAATTTTTTAGTAGTAGTAATTTACTCCTCCCTTCACATTTGTGGATTTCTTAAACTCGGCAACTATGCAACCTAGATTAATAATAATTATAAAAATATCATTAGATTTATGAAAACCGTAATTATTTTATAATATTGAAATTTACCTTCGTAAAATTTATATTTTTCGACGGGGTTAGGTCAATAATTTTTAAAATATGAAAGTAATGGAAGGTAAGGAATATGACTTTGAGTAGATTTTGTTTCTACTTTCTACTTGCTATTGCTAGATCCCTGAATTCAATACAAATTTTTATCGTAGATTAGGGCGTTTTATTTGAAATTAGTTTTATATATTACTTTTAATTTTTGAATCCTATATAAATTATGAGTTTTTATTAATTAATTAATTATTCTTTTTAGTACATAGCATAGTTTCTTATATCTTGGGTTCGAATTTCAGATAAATAAGGTGGATGCTTTTGTATTTATTATATTCTTACCGGATTGATTCATAATATATTAAAGGATTCTTTATTTTTTTAATATCACCCTTATTTTTTTTTAATAAGATCTTTATTATTTTTTTTAATACTTAATAAGATCTTTATTTTTTTAAATATAATTTAATTTTACAACAAATGTCACGATTATATTAAACAACCCATTTCCACGCATAATCTTAAAAAAATAGTTTGAACGTTTGTAAAAATAGTAAAAAATCACATTGCAATCTTATTTCTTTAATTATATTTATTAAAAATTCATATTTTAGATTATTCTTTGTTCAATATTATTATTTAATTCATTTAAAAATATTAATTTCGTTCAATTTTATTACTTTATTTTTTGTTTCTTCAATATCAATGATTTAGATTTAGATGAAATTGGCAAAATCCTTAATTCGACCTGATTAATTATTCTTTTAATTTTAGCAAATATTATAACCCATGTTACATAAGCATTTAATAAAACCCTTTATATTAAAGTTTGTACTTATAAAATTGCAAAATTCTAAAAAATGACGAATGATCAAGCACTAAAGAGAGAGCTAACAGTTCACGAATCTTACAATAAATCTCAGACAATATATAATTCACTAATTTTCCGAAACTTCAAGAAAACAGAGACAGACTATGTTTATTTCCTTTACCTTCTTCCCAATGGTCGTATTAATGTCAGCACTATTATTAATAATTCAAACATTTCTTCTTGTTCTACCTTTCGCAACAATAATGATAATACTGAGTTGAGGTTTACACAATACTTACCTGAGATATTAGTAAAAGAAATCGAATTTAGAAATTCTGGAAAACTTCTCAACTTTCTCTTTTTGAATCAAATTTTAAAACTTATATTATATTAATTTATAAAATAAAAAGATTTCCTAAAATAACGTTTCCGATTTCTAAAAATAGATCGTATTAGAGAAAAATTATGCGAAGATAACCTCTTTAAATGTGAAGCTCATTTTAAATTTCTGAATTAAACAATTAATGTTGCAACATAATTTTATGGCAAAACCGTGACCCTCTATATTAATTTTATATATTCAAAATTTTCAAGTCGCCACGACATATACTTTAGTTCAATCTTTAATGTAAGATCCTCTTCTCTTTATAGAGAGAATTTTTCAGCACAAATCGTATTTGGTATTTCCTTTTAACGTTAAATCCAATTTCTTATCACAAATGCACAGCTGTAGTATCTTTATTAGGCTTATACATGCCAAGTTCTTGTTTAGAATGATTGTAATACGCGGACCTTCAATGGACTTCTCCGAACGATCCATTCATACAAAAAGCATCAGTTCAAACTCTGATCTCTTTAATTCGCTGTTATGTCTAAAAATTCGAGTAAGGAAATCACACGTTGCGTATTTTGTTATTTCTATCGTAAATTTGAAGTGATAGCGAATAGCGAATTTTAAACTATTCAAATTATCTTTTTTTTTTAAATCAGAAAATTCTCAAAAAGATTCTCCACTGTGAATTTTAATCAAGGTAAAATATTTCACATTGCCATTCTTATCTTATTTTCTACAACTATTATGAGATTATCGTCACGTGCTTATTCTTATTTTTTAAATGAGAATACTCAAACAGATGTTCTATACGTATAATAATAAGTACGATTTATGTGAATCAATTCCGGGCCTTTACCGTCTTCTAGATGTATACAAAGATAAAAGTTCGAATGGTCTAGGTAATGATCAATTAATTATTTATACTATTTTTTATTGATTATTTTATCTGATCGTGTGTAATTTTCCTATAGTGGATAAGATTATTATTTCGGACAAATACATGAAAGAACTTTGCAATGAAATAGTACCTAATAGTTACAGGTCGATTTCAAAAATTCAATTTGAACAGTTAAATTGTCGCCAAGTCCTTCTGATTGGCTGTTATGGCAAGAATGAACTCATCGCCAAACTTCTACTTCAGAAAGGTCTTATTGATCAATCCGCGTAAGTACATTAACCGTTACAACGTTCATAGATGCCTGTATCAATTGTTACCTAATTTATTTCATTTTATACTTAAAACGTAGATATGAATCGCTTTTGATACCTTATAACTATAACTTAAATATTGTTAATGGAAAGATTATTTCGACTTTAAGACCTGGTATTTACCTTAAAAAACTTTCATCCGATGATGATAAAATTCCAAAGTTCATAGTTTTACATTGGAGCGAGGATGGTTGTTACAAAGGATCCACGTCACCTTTCCTAAAGAAAAATATGATCAACTTTCACAGGTTAGCTTTTTGTTAAATTTCTTTCGTTTAATTTGAAAAGAACGCAACAAAGCTAAAGTTACTTCCGCTGATAACCCCAGATATCTAACAAAAATTACAAGCCACCAATTATGTCTCATGGATGGTATGTCGCGTATGCATTCTTTTTATAGTTTTATGTAAAATTTACAATACTCATATATATGTTTATTGATGATGATAGACGATGACTTGGAATGTTTCGACTGGAAAGTATTTAAAGATGATGATTATGAAGCTTCTGATTCTAGTGATGACGATATATGTCAAACCTTTGAGGTTAAAAAAAAAGAAAATTTTGAATTTTCTCCAGGTTTTAATGTAAGTTGACGTATACGATTTTGCGCATATACGTAAAAAATAAGAAACTATTATATAAAAGAGTGCTGACATATTCCAACAATTTTAAGGTATCATTTCTAAAATTATCACAAAGCTCCGGGTGTAATGATGGTCCTCCGTTACATCCATTGGTTATTGAATCTGTATCAAATCAAACATTCCTTACTCGTGAGATGAGACCCGCCAAAAAAACTACTGAAAAGAAGTATCAAACATTTGAATCATCGTCAAAATTTCAGAATTATTTTAGGAAAAAACTTGATGTACATAAGTGTTCTCTCAAATTTGATCGTAATCGAATGACTATTGAAAAATTGGAAATTATCGTCAAGGATGGCCTGTTCCTTCCTGAACTTTTTAGACCTTATAACGAAGCTTTGAAGTCTCACGAAAATAAAAGAAGCGAAATGAAACGGGAAAATAAAAATAAGGTTAACAGGGATATGACCACTATGAAACAAATAGCATTTCAACTTTTGAAAAAAACTTATAGGTATGGCACACATTATCATGATATTATTAATTTTAATATAAAATCTAATAAATCTAATGCAAAATTATTTTTCAATTTTGTGTAGAAATTTTGAAGACAATACAATTGAACATATCAACGAACTATCGGATAGAACTATTGACGATAATGGTAAGTTCTTTTTTCCTTTGAGCAATTGCTTTGTCCTTATGTCGATTTGGCCATTCTAACAACATTGGAGTAAATGATTTAACTAGTTACTTACATGTCTTCGTTAAATATTTACATTCAAATAATAGAAATATATCGTGTAGAGCAAGCATATCCTAATGTTTGTGCCAAGCTCTTAGCTTTAGTTGAAAGTATCACTCTCGAATCTTGGAATGATAATAAGAATCGGTTTATCTTTGCAAAGAAATATGCTGACAATTCTGGTGGGAAAAATCAAGATAATGTTGCGAAAAAAAACATCTCAGCCCATAAGATATTCTTTGATGATGAAAGAGATTTTGTTGCATTGGTGAGAAAATATACATCGAAAACAACTTTGTTTTCTAGTCTTCCTAGTCTTCCTAGTTTTCCTAGTCTTCCCAGTCTTTCCAGTCTTTCCAGTCTTCCTAGTCTTCCAAGTAACAGTAATGCAAAAGATATAGCTAATAAAATCAGAGAGGCGGCTAAAAAGATTCCTGATGATAAATTCGTTCGTCAAATTTCTGANTATGTCGATTTGGCCATTCTAACAACATTGGAGTAAATGATTTAACTAGTTACTTACATGTCTTCGTTAAATATTTACATTCAAATAATAGAAATATATCGTGTAGAGCAAGCATATCCTAATGTTTGTGCCAAGCTCTTAGCTTTAGTTGAAAGTATCACTCTCGAATCTTGGAATGATAATAAGAATCGGTTTATCTTTGCAAAGAAATATGCTGACAATTCTGGTGGGAAAAATCAAGATAATGTTGCGAAAAAAAACATCTCAGCCCATAAGATATTCTTTGATGATGAAAGAGATTTTGTTGCATTGGTGAGAAAATATACATCGAAAACAACTTTGTTTTCTAGTCTTCCTAGTCTTCCTAGTTTTCCTAGTCTTCCCAGTCTTTCCAGTCTTTCCAGTCTTCCTAGTCTTCCAAGTAACAGTAATGCAAAAGATATAGCTAATAAAATCAGAGAGGCGGCTAAAAAGATTCCTGATGATAAATTCGTTCGTCAAATTTCTGATTATGGTGATGAAAAAATAGTGACAAAGTTTTTGGATGAATATGAAGATTGGAAAAAACATATGTTTCATGAAAGTTTGGATCAGATTATTCGAGGTTTTGAACAGGACATTGAAAGGACTCTGAATCAAAAGAATGAATCAGAATTGTCGGAAATCAAAGGGCAGCATTTTAATGAAATATGTAATAGTATTGAGTTAAAATATCCAGAAGGTGATATTGTAATGGTTATGGATGTTGAATGCAAAGGTATGAATTAGCAACTTAATGAACAAGTTTTGTAAATCCTGAAAATTCAATAACTTGATATTTTGCCTTAAACGATTAGAATATAATAGATACTATATGAAACAAAATTCGTATAAATTATTATGTTTAATTGAAATTCCTCACCCAGAACAATTATGCGTTACTATCCACAGCACGAAACTCGGCCAAGAAGATACATATGAACTCAGTAAGAATAGACAACATGTTCCACGACCAATAATAATCTCGAATGATAGAAGTTTCGGTGTTCCTCTTGAAATTGACTCAGAAACATATGATTTCAAGTAATTATTCTTACATCATCTTGTCTAGTGATTTCATTTAATACCTAATTTAAAATTTTATTATTATTATTATTATAGGCACATCGCTCAATTTGATCGAAAGTTTATTATATTTCTTTGGAATAAAACTGCTCACAGATTAGAAATTTATTTTGAAACCACCGCTCGTCTGCAAAAGGTTTTAAAAGAACAAACACCGTTGAAAAAGCTCAGTCCGAGTAAAAATTTTATGATATCGGTCAACGAACCAAAGGGCTTGATGGCAATTTATGATAACGAGAAAGGGAAGGTAAGTAGTTAATGTCAATCGTTATCTGTCAAAATTACTAATTATGATAACATAATGCTAATATTTATTTATTGTAATGTCGCACAAGCTTGATGCGTTCAGTTTTGACGAAGAACGTACAAATCTTCATCTGCAATTTCCTAATATTAAACTTGAACATTGGTATCATGTTATTCCTGAAATTTCTCACTTCATTTTCATCAAGAACACCGAAGACATATGCTTCGTAGAGAGAAACGGCCATGCACGAATTTATAACTTGACCAATAATAACTTTAGACCGGGAATAGCTCAACTACCTGTCAATTCCAATCGGATATTAAGCACACCAGATGGTGCTTGCATCGTTGCATTTGTGAAGGCGATAATGAATTCTGAAGAAACTGAAATACTTGCGAACGTTACTGATTGTCCGAGGGACATAACAAATATACCCGAGAACGTTACTGATTGTCCAAGGGACATAACTAATATATTTGAAAACGTTACTGATTGTCCAAGGGAATTACAAATTAGTAGTGAAATTTCTAAAGATAAAACAAATATGCAACGAGATAGTGCTAATAAACAAGAAGATTTAATCAACGATGTTGAAAAGACAGAAATCACCGAAGAGGTTGTTCGTGCACACATATTCTTTTCGGAGAATTTCACCCCAAATGCAAGCATGATAATTGACGTTCCATTAAAAAATCCTTCAGTTGAACTTTTTCAATTTTCTTCATTTGAAATGCAACAGATTCACCTGACAACGATTGATCAACATAATGGTTCTTTTCAATCATTAGTAACCAATATTTCTCATGCAAAAACAAAATATCGATTCGAAAAACTATCAGTGGAAAAAACAGTAGGAAGCGTGAAAATAGAATCCCATGATCCTTTTACAGTTCATGGTCAAAATACAAATTTCACTAATGATATTAACGTGAGAGATTCCTTAGTTATTGGTAACGAAAAACGTCAAGTAATAGAGATCATTTCCAATAATGAATTGAGAATTTCGAACAAATCANGATTGTCCAAGGGAATTACAAATTAGTAGTGAAATTTCTAAAGATAAAACAAATATGCAACGAGATAGTGCTAATAAACAAGAAGATTTAATCAACGATGTTGAAAAGACAGAAATCACCGAAGAGGTTGTTCGTGCACACATATTCTTTTCGGAGAATTTCACCCCAAATGCAAGCATGATAATTGACGTTCCATTAAAAAATCCTTCAGTTGAACTTTTTCAATTTTCTTCATTTGAAATGCAACAGATTCACCTGACAACGATTGATCAACATAATGGTTCTTTTCAATCATTAGTAACCAATATTTCTCATGCAAAAACAAAATATCGATTCGAAAAACTATCAGTGGAAAAAACAGTAGGAAGCGTGAAAATAGAATCCCATGATCCTTTTACAGTTCATGGTCAAAATACAAATTTCACTAATGATATTAACGTGAGAGATTCCTTAGTTATTGGTAACGAAAAACGTCAAGTAATAGAGATCATTTCCAATAATGAATTGAGAATTTCGAACAAATCATTTGAGTCCCTCGAACATGGCAAATGGATAAAATTTGAAATTGAACCAAGGACAACAACAAATGAATTACTCGACGTGTATTCGATGGTTTTCACAAAATATGCAATAGCGAGTCCGATTGGGCGAACGGATAGCCCATTGACATTAACAGTAGTGATGGATCTGGACTCGAATGAACTAGATATAGATGAATATGAGAAAAGGTTCCAAAAATACATTAAAAAATCATTTGAAAAATTTAAACAAGATACCAAAAAACCAATTGGTCATCTCAAGAATTTTCAAAGCACCTGCACAATTATGAAAGATCTTGACCTGGAAGGAAAATACACTAAATACAAATTTGGAGAGTATGTTGTTTTTGTATTGCGGTCGGTCGAAACCCTAATTTGATATTTTCAGATAATTTCCGAATCTGAAAATTCACCGGGCAAAACGTTTCGAATTTTGTGAATAGTTTCCCGCAAAGTTACAAGCGTGATAAATAATTGATCATTATTTATTCTTTTTAAATCATATCACATTAAATAGTTGGGCCATCGAGTTATTCTGCTTGATTCCTATACAGATTGCCGTTGTGAGGTACAATGAATTCATTCCATATCGAGATGGTGTGTCTACGCAGCAACCGACATTAGATGACGGTTCTGGACTTATAGGAAGTGTTTCAAAGTCCATCTCTTTTGGATGGTACGAACCTATATTCGATTATTATGCCGACCTTAAAGTTAAAGTTATTTCTTCCATGGGAGAGCAATCTTGTGGCAAGTTATATAAAAAACAGACCACTTTCATATCTCTTTCATGTTACTTCGTGTGACGATTTTAATATTTTATGCTTTTAAAAAAAGGCGAGAGTTATCTATTAAACCATTGCATCGGTTCAACTTTTGACGGATCTGCAATGGTATGTAATTATATAAAATAAAGTTTTATTATTGTTATCTGTTAATATTTATGATTATTTCTTAGCGCTGCACAGAAGGCGTTTGGATGTCACTAGGTAAACTTTTTATTGTTCGTAATCTATATAGTTAACTTTTCTCTAATACCTTAAAAAATTTTATAATTTGAAGTCAGAACGGATGATACACTTTATGTTGCGCTTGATTTTGGGGGTATAATTTTAATGCTTCTAATTACTTTAAAATATGATTTAATGATGCCTGAACTGAAAATAAAACTTCTTTTATTAGGATTGGCAAGCTTCGAAAGATCAGCGCAAGAAGAGACTTTCTTACAACTTTTAAACGCGGCTCTGTCTAACCTCGTGCTTGTCGAGAGCCATTTTGCAGTCAGTAGGGATATTCCTTCCATGTTTCAACATTTTCAAGGTGGTTCAAATTATTTTGGGGACGATCCTGACATTTTTCAGGCAAGCATTCACTCTCTCGAAAAATATATATATATACATCAAAGTTAATAAATTATTATTTTATTTTTAAAGGCATGCTTCTGCATTGTTATCAAAGATGTCGCAAAAGGTGACAGAAGTGGTATTGTAGATGAATTTCATTCAAAATTCGCAAGGATTGTTGATAGAGTATGTAATTATTTTTGTTCTATTTAACATAATAACATGAAAATAGTAGTAATATATTTGTTGTTATAGGAAGAAGAGGACAACTTTATAGCTAAACTTTACCGTAATAAAATGTGCATATATCCATGGCCAATGTTCACCGAGAAAGCATTTTATACGAATATTAAAATTATTAAAAGTCAATTGGATGAACAAGAATCCCAATATGAAAATGTCAGAATATTTGTAGAAAAAATCAAGGTATGAATAATAATTAGAATTAGAATTTTGTAAAAAAAAAAAATTTTAATAAACAAATTAAAAAAAAACGTACATATAATAGGTACTAATGGCAAAATTAAAGTGAGTATTTATATTGATAAAAGTTCAACGGTCATTGGTAACTATCGCTTATTTTTATTTTTATGGCAAAATTTTTTATAAAGAATATGTGATTGGGGAAGTATTCGGGCAACGTTAATCACTGTGAGAACATTAGAGTTAAAAAGATTTCTCAAAGACGCGATATCTTATGGTTACGAGCAAAAAGAGGATGATTCTTCAGAAACTTCACAAGAAAGTCAATCTTCAAAATTCGAATCGGATCCAACTATTAAATGCCTTATGGTAAAAATGATGATAATAATTTTTTATTTTTTTTTTTGGCTTAATTCTTTTTATTAATTTTATCTGTTTCAGGGTCATGACGATGGAATTCCGATTCCTGATTATGATATATTACTATCTGATACTTTTGAAAACGTTGACAATTCCCTTAAATTAATGCCCGATACTGAACTTATTTTACTTAAGGATGGTGAAAATTTCGTCAAAGTTTCATCCAGTATGTAATCCCCCCAAAATTAAGTAAAATCCTGTTGATAAATTGGCCTGATAACCTATATAATTTAATTAAAACTCTTCTCATTCAGATTTAAGAGAATATTTTGAAAAACATATTTTTGCTCGTGGATCCATTCCTGATTCTGAATGGATGGTCAATTTAGATAAGTTTTTCAAATTGATCATAAATCGTCGAATAAGAAGAGTGCGGGAATGGTTAACAAAAAATACTTCGAGATTTCCTAAAGATCATAATGAGATATATACGACAAGTTGTGCACTGGATCAAGAAATTAGCCGCCTCAACTTATTCTGGAATGTTTGTCGTCTTCGTTGTAAAAATTGTGGATTAGCATGCCTTAAAGCTAGTCGTCATGATGATGATAAAGGTGATGCAGAACATGATTGTTTGACCGACCACAGATGTCTTAGCAAATGTGAATTCAAAGAAGCTCATAACGATGGAATTCCGAAATGTAATAAATTTGCTGGACATCAAGGAAAGCATAGATGTCCCGTTAAGCATTCTTGTGGTGCGCCATGCACGTATTCTAAAAAAGGAAATTGTGAAAAGTCTTGCGCAAAGGATGCTGGACATCAAGAAGTTAAAGGAAACAAGATTCATTTATGCGAGTCATTGAAGCATTTTTGTGGTGATCCATGCTCTTTGAAAGTCAAACCAACAAAGGGAAAACCATACGAATGTCGGAATACATGCACCGTAAGCATAATACTTTAATGCTATAAATGTCGACATTATATAATTTTCAAAATAATAAATAAGTTTATACCTTCTGAATTAGCTTCCATGTGAGTTTCCTCATACACGTCACGAATGCCAAAGTGTAGTATGCCCAATTAAATGCCCAGTAGGAAATTGTCAGCAACTGTGTGAAAGTAGGAATCATTTTCATAGTTTAGAAAAGGATGTGGATCATTTTTGCGGGTAAGTAATAGCAAGTCTTTTATATATATATATATTCAATTTAGATGTCACGATTGAATTGATTCATATATTTCTAGAAATGAGCATCCGTGCCTCGAATTATGCGAAGAAAAAGGAGTATGCAAGATTGTGACCGAACCAAAAAAAGAAGCTGAATATGAATCTGATATGACCCTTTTTTATTACAGGGATGGAAGTTTTACAAAGGTATTATATATTTTTAAGGACATCAATAGACTTATTTTTATATTCTTGGATAATCAATTGCTTTTGGCAATTATCTTAATAATATTATTATATTATTACATATTTAGTACACACAAATACACCAAAGATTACAATGTTGTATAATGATTCCGCCATATAAGTTTGACCATAAAGGAGAAGGAAATCATGTTCACGGGAAGGTTCATGTGTGTAATCCAGAATGTCCAAACGATAATGGAAATCATATTAAAGAAGAAAATAAAAAACAAAAATTCCATTATTGTGATCAGAGATGTCCAAATTGTGCATATTACGTGAGTGTTGGATTTCTATTTGTTTATTTATTTTCATTGAATGGTTCTGAATTTACTATTATTTTTCTAGTGCACTTTACCTTATGATCATGGACTAAAACATAATACCAAACATTGTAATTATATATATAATCTATTGAAGTGCTTATACATAATTCCTTGTTCCATAAACAACTAACACTAATATATTACAAATTGGATTGTTTTAGCAACTGTTCATGGAAACATGTTCTTAACAACATTTACTAATGAAGATGCCGAATTTGAATTCGATTGTATTTAATTATAATTATTGTTCTTGATTACATAACATTGAACTTTTTCCTAGCGCATTACTTGAATGTTATTATGCGTCGATAGTATTTAAAAAACATCCAGTGTTATGCGATCACTACCTGTAATATTAAGGAATAATTTATGATACTAATTATATTTTTAATAGGCCAATTGAATATTGGAGTCGGAAGGGATTTTGTTTTATGCCACAAAGTAAGTTAAAATTGTCAATTGTGTTTAAACTTGAAAATATTAATCTTAAAAAAAACTTTTAGCTATGTGAAAATGCTGGTCGTCATCGACATATAGATTATTGCGTGAATCCAATTTTCTGCAAAATTGCAAGTGATGGTAAAAAGGATGGTGTATTGGAACACATTAACGGTATTAATTTTCATGGCCAATTTTTTATGGTTTATGAGAAATGCGTATCATGAATTTTATATTTAACATAATTTTTATCTATTGGTTCAAAAAAAAAAATAAAAATAGCAATGATCAGCCCTAACCCGGAAAGAAAAAAAGATTATATTTCTCATCGTGTCTTTTGGGAACGAACTAATTTTCAAGGTATTCGTTTAATGATAATAATAATAATAAATTTTTTTATCTTCAAAATTCTTTATATTAACTTAAGACCACGTTGTACATAGATCCATATTCTAAAGATGATCGTGATAATTTTAAAAAATGTGATCATGAATGTCCAGACGAAAAACATCATAAGGTTAACGAATACAGTGGAAAAGAACCAATAAAATCTTATTGCACGTTAGAAATTTTTCATTCCGGCTTGAATCCCGCCTCTAGACCTCCAAATGACATAGGTTATATTTCAGCTGATGGTCATCACGTAAGCAGTATGCGAATTCAGTCCTTTCATTTTTAACATATATTTTTAACATATATGGTTAATATCTTTTATTTTATGCTACCAGTTTTTATGTGAGAATCCTGCTACTAGTTTTGGAGATTTTCATATCGTGTTTGTTGTTGATAGAAGTGGATCAATGCGTAATGCTGATTGCAAACCTCTCTGCATTAGTACAAGAACTTACGGTTTACGTAACTCGCATAATAATCGATTGGGTGCAGTTTATGAGGCAGTTTATAACTTTATCGTAACGAGAAGAAATTCAAGAGCAGTACAAAATACAGTATCTTTAGTTCTTTTTGATAGCTCGGCAATACGTGTTTTTGAAAACAGAAGTCTAACGAATTCAGATGAGCTATTACAAATAATGGTAACATATTATTATGCTAGCGGTGGTTCAAGTTATGCTGCAGGAATTAATACTGCTTCAACTATAATTCAGAATTACTATGACCCTTTAAAGTAAGTTGATACATTAATTTATGTACATATACATTCACAATGCACATTTGTAATAAAATTACGTATGTTTTATTTCAGAACAAATGTAGTTATTTTCTTATCGGATGGTGGTTGTGAGGCCGCTGAAAAGGAAGTACACTCTCTTTGTTCACAAGAAAGAAATCGGGGGTAAGTTAGCAAAATTATTGTAATGCATAAAATATATCTTAATTAAATTTGTATTATATCTATTATTATTTTTTTCTCAGATCATACTTATATTTGTATACGGTCATGTTCGCTGGTGATAGGGATAATGGTCAATCGTTAAAAAGAATGGCCGATATAGCAAAGGAATATCTTCCGCAGACTAAAGATAGACAGTCTCTAACGTGTAAATATGTTCACGCAGTTGATGAAATCAAATTAACTGAATATTTCACGTCAGTTGCTAAGAGTCTTAGAAGACATGAATGAAGAATTAAGTACTAATAATTATTCGGATTAATAAAAGAACTCTAGAAATCGTGTAAGTTATACACTTTGTAATCTATATCATGCGCTTAACAAAAATTCTTTAGCAATAATTTAAATAAATTTTTGTTAGTATAAACTTTAATCAAAATCAAAATCAAAATCTCTCAGATTCTCATTAAAACCGATCAGTTTATTGAAAAGAATTAAAGAATTAGATCAATATTTTGCAAAAAAAGCTTCTTTTTTAATATTACTTTCAAAATTACTTATTGTTAAGATCCTTAATATTAAGCTTTCAAGTTTTGCAAAAAGATAGAGCTCATATAACTCTCAAAATATATAAAAATAATTTGATATTAAAAAGAAATTTTTTTTTGTAAATTACAATTCACCTAACTGATAAGCGATAGAGAAAACTCTTAAAAATCGTCTCTGGTGAAATTTTTTTTATTATCGAATATCGCTAATTGAATTTATTCTGAGAATAATTCAATGAAATTCTTGTAATTTAGGAAGAAGGGAATAATTTCATAACGAAACTTTATTGTAATAAGATGTGTATTTTTTCCTTGACCAATGTTTACTGACGCATCATTTTATAAAGGAATTAAAAAAAAAAGTATTTTAATATATATAGCTACCAACTTTCGGATAAATTTAAATCAAACGGTATATGGATTAGGATCATCCAATTTAAGAACTCTCGAATTTCAGCTTGTGGAAATGTTACCGACCTAAAAGCAATTGCTTACTCTTGTCAAAATCTAGAATACCTGGATGCTATATATCTAATGAATCTATTTGTGATATTATTCGTTATTGCCGAAAACTCAAGTATTTTGACATTTCAGGTTGTCAGGTTTCCGAGATAGCAACATAAAATATCTTAATATTTCTGATGCTAGAATCAATTATTAATGTAGCTCTTCAATTTTGCCCTAAACTTCAGCATACAACTATTGGAATAATTGCTCGTTTATGCCCTAATTTAAACTATCTCGATTTGGAATACTGTGAAAACATTAGTAAAAAAGCTATAAAACAAATATACAGTCGTGACGCCCAATTTTTTATTAAATAAGATTTATTCTATTTCTATATTATGTACATAAAGTCTTTTTTTTTTATATTTAACTAATACTTTGTTGGCCTTCCTTTGCATCCAATGCTATTTCAATCATTTGTGGCATTTGAGTCCACAACCTTCCTAATAATTGATACACTAAATTTTGACCACTTATCCAGTCTTGAGCTCATCTACAGTTTTTGGAAGATTTTTTTGTTTCGGAATATTTTTTCTCGAGAAAACTTAAACTGGACCCCAGGGTTCAGGTCATTTATTCTAGACCCCCGGGGTTTAGATCATTTTGTCTAGACCCTTTCTTAATTTAGAAATATCAAAGTTAAATTTTAGTTGTACAACCCATCAAATAAATAATTTTGTTATTATTATTATTTTTATTATTTTCATTTTGAATATTTTCTTTTGAATCAAATTGTTTCGCGGGATTAGTTCCTTTTCTTTATTTTCACTGGGTTCATGACTAACAAAAATATTTAATAATTGTTACACCTAAAGCAGATCTACATTTAATCTGATAATCTTTTTTTTTAAAAAAAAATATCTTCTCTCTGTTTATGGGATTAACACAGACAAAAAGGAGAAAGAGAGAGGTAATTTCAAGTTTAAGAGGGATTTATAGAACTAAAGGTAGGTAATACTTCATTTGTTTTATTATTTCTACTAGTTTTCAAGTTGTTGGGTCTTATTTTTATTATTTTTAGAGGACCTAAATTACTAAATCGTCTGTTTTTACTTTATAGATTGTGATTTCAAGTAGGATTAAAAATAAAACAAAATTATAATGAGGTAATTTCAAAGTTCAAGGAGGTTAACAGGAATATTGTGATGTTTATTTTATTGTTTCTTCGTGTACATGGACGCTAACTATTGTTTTTTGATTATTTTTAGGTCAGTTTTTATAATTAAATCGTGTGGCGCAGTACCGTTTTATAGATTTAGACAAGAAAGAAAGATAATTTCAAGGTTCAAGAGGGATTTATAGAACTAAAGGCAGGTAATACTTCGTTTGTTTTATTATTTCTACTAGTTTTCAAGTGGTTTGGTCAAGTTTTTATTATTTTTAGAGGATCTAGGTTACTAAATTAGAGATTTTGAATGGGGTTAAAAATAAAATAAAATTATAATATATAGGGTTAAATTAATGTAATATACGATAGTAATTGTAAATAAATATATAAATATTTAATAGAAGGGTTATAAATAAAATTTATGTATAAAAGTAAGAGGGTAATAAATGATAGTGATAAATAATATTGCAATTGGAACAAAAAAAAATATTAATGTATATTTATATATATTGCTTGGAGTTTTGAAAAAATAAAAAATGACTTTTCAAAAATAATTCTGTTATGCATTTTTAAATTATGACGAAATTTTCCAATCAAATCTTAGTCCCTAATTTTGGAAATTTTTATTACTAAAAAGGATGGGGGTCTAGAATAATTTGCCTGAACCCCGGGGGTTCATAAATTTCACCCTGAACCAGGGGTCCAGAATAAGGACGCTCTTTTTTCTCATACCATTTTACGGGGTTTTTTTGTGGTATAGATTGGTGTCGAAACATCAGTTTTGGATGTCATTTTTAACCATATAACATTCGTACAGTCATAAAATTAGAAAAAAAAGGGAATTAGTTGTGAAAATATTACATATTGTAACATTAGAAAATCGGGCATTACTTTCCAACGCGACTGTACATATATGAATGGTATAATTTTCTGAAATTTGATGTTTAGAACCAAGTAATTGAAAAAAATGATTACTAACCGATCTCGGATCTAACAACAATAATAATGATAATAAATAATATTATATTAAACGAATTACGTAAACGAAAAGTAGGTAAGTAGTGATAATAAATCAAGTAGTGTGTAAGAAAAGTGGTAATCACGTGTTTTCCGCAGGGTTAGTGTATTTATCGCAAAAGTTTCATTTTTGATAGATCAGGGGTTATTTTTTTGATATATTAAATTTTCATGTGACAAAATAGTTATCTTTTTGATGCATCTATAAATAAACAATTACAGGCATATCAAAAAATAACCATGAATCTTGATCTAAACTTTTGCCAAAAGTTTCATTTTTGATAGATCAGGGGTTATTTTTTTGATATATTAAATTTTCATGTGACAAAATAGTTATCTTTTTGATGCATCTATAAATAAACAATTACAGGCATATCAAAAAAATAACCACTTTTTTCACGCGTATCTTGACCTTTTGCGTATTTATCACCATGTGTCACTTATGGACTTAGAATTTTTTTAAACATAGAAAACGTGCAGATTTCGTTTTTGATATATATGTGACAAAATAGTTATTTTTTGATGCATCTATAAATAAACAATTATAGGCATATCAAAAAAATAACCATGAATCTTGATCTAAACTTTTGCAGAATCATATTGCGTGAAATATTTCTGATCACCTGTCAAATCATGGTCCAATCAAAAATAAAAATATTACGTGGGGGTGAAAAATCTGTTGGTGATACTGAAATTTATTGACAAATAGATTATAATGAGAAATTTTTTTTGTATGAAATTTTCAGCATATTTGGTCAAAAGTAGACTATCTAAAAGTAATTGTCAAGTTATTCAATATCAGATACTTTGAAAATTAACTTTTTTTTTAGTAATATGCATATGCATTATGTACTTCAGAACACTTTTGTCAAAGTAAACTACCTTTAAGCTATTAAATAAAATTGGTAATCAGACATATGACTATTTGAATATTTTTTTTTACTAAGCTAGCTTGCAAATGTATCAAAAGATACCTATTTCTTTAAATACAAATACTTATGAATTTTTTCGTTTGCTGAGTAACCGTCCACTGAAAATTTTTGTCTTACGTCCATACGTGGCGGTGCAGAAAATCTCTTTACTTCATCGGGACGTTTACGATGATGTCTATGTGTTCTTCGGGTGGCTCAGCGGCGAAATACATGTTAATCTTTGAAACCGGCCTTAGTTCCTCACCCTCAAGATCGTCCTTTATATTAACGTTTATGTTTTGGACAGCGGTTAATTTATAGTTTTCATTCTCCGTGAGAATATTGACCTTCCATAATTTGAGTTTGTCTGCATCAAAGATAGCGAAATCATTCTTTTTCTCTTCTTTTATGACTTTTTTGAGGAAACCAACTAGTTTGTTGTCGTCGATTTCAACTGGAAAAGCGTTGGAAAGGGTTTTCACCCGCTACTAAACAGCTTAGAATAATAATTGACCTTTTCGAGTTCGAAGAATAATTCTTTTGTTGTACAGATTGACGATCAAATTATATAGAAATTTTTGATAAGCGTTTGCGGGATCGAGATTTCTTGGTTTTTGATTTTACTAATCCAGTAGACGATGCTCTCGCGGTCGATGCTCTCGCGGTTAGACTCGGTTGGGATACTGCTTTAAAATTAGATGAGTAGAAAATCGAATAATTTTTTTCAGTTATTTATTAATACAATAATATTGTATACATCCTATCTGCCACTCATATTTTTGAGCTGACCGATCCTGCTGGTGTGAAGTTAGAGTGGGTGTGAAATAATAGAAATAATAACAATATTGATATATTATCTACATTAGGGATTTTTGTGTTCCATAAAACGACTTGACATGTAAAAATCAAAGTATTAATCATCACGAAATAACAAGAGATATATAAATAAGTTAATTGTTAGCTTGACGCGAACAGAAGGCTAATTCAGTAGCACAGAGACCATCTGGTCTGTACATATATTCTAACCATTTCTGTGATATGATATTTACAGCTCGGACCTTTTTTGCTGTCTCTCGGTCATGTTTGATCCTTCTGATAAGATTTTCTATTTGTAATTCATACCTACATTCGCACATCGATTGAAATGATGCTGACGTTGATAAAAGATCGAAATCCGCATTACTGATAAATAAATAATTTTTATGAGTTTACCGTGTTTAATCTTTTTTCAAGATCCAATTTCAAGTTCAGATGCATTCACATATAATTTTAAAATCCTGTCATGTTTAGAACCAAGATTTACTCGAGGTTTTATTCCCCTTGTCTGGTTTCTATGCTGTTTACGCAAAAAATTATGTGCAATATAATTATTTACATACGTCGGAAATCTGATTTTTTCATTAATATCATCAAATATTTTCGAAATCTCTATAAGCCAATTCTAATGTTTTTGCATCTCGTAGCATGTTGAAACAATAATATGCTAAAGGAAATACGGAAATTAATTGAATTGTATTATGTTTCATGAGTATTAAGGTGTATAATAAACTTACAATTTTTGATAGACCATAATAATTCATAATGTTTTTTGAAACTAAACTCATCTGTGAATGGCGTTTCAAAAATAATTTTTACTGAAGATGTTGGGACATCATCAAAAACTGATGACGATTTCACTTCAACTGCTCTTGAATACTTATCAACGAGTGGTTTAATGCTTTCTTTCCATTTTGATTCGCGTATTGTATTTTGTCTCTCTTCAGCCGGCGGTTCCATCTAAAGAAACATGCAAAATTATTGATCATTAATCTAAACGTTGATGAAATGGCTAATATAAAATACGTACTTTTTTTCCAGAGCTCTCGCATTCTTCTTTTATTTTCATTCGGAAATACTTTATTTACTGGATCTTCAAGATTTTTCGGAAAGGTTGACAATGCGATATTCAAAAAGACGATGGTTTTCACCTTTCATCTTTGTGATGAAGCGCTGAAACTCTGTTGATACATTATCACTTTCGTCGCAATTATATAAACAATTGTCATCCTCAGTATTAGAAATGTCTGGTTGAAAAAGATCACCAGAAGGTGAAGGATCCTTGGCTGGCCATTTTCTTGATAGATGTTCTGTGAGTGAAGTTCGCACAACTCGATCTCGTACTATTGCATTTTTTAAGATCTCATTATGTTGCTCTTCCTGTAAAAAAAAGCAAAGCAAATATTTATTTCCATGATTCTGTATGTCCTCGTCATATGAATAAAGCTACCAACAGGAAATTATGCTCACAAATATGTTTTTGAATCATTTCGTCATCCCAGTTTGTTTGTTTTATATCCGTAGTCCAAAAAAAATGAAAAAGTTAATATAATTCTCAAGATTATAAAATTAATGAGGTTGAAGAGAGGTGTCGAACTTTGCGTGTCCCGGCTTGTCACCGAAGGCAGTCAATATAGGCGCTAGCTTTTCGTGTTCCGACTTGGCCATATCTTGACATTAAGGTATGCACGAACTTTGCGTTCATAACCAGTCGACTTTGCGTGTTCCAGCTTAGTCATATCTCGATTGCCTTCTTTAGACTTTATCCTCCTCAATCTCATTGTCAACCAAAGAATCCAAAGCGTACCTGCCAGTCATCAATTATGGCCTGTGCCATTTTTATGCGCATGCATCTGAGTTGGTTTGTTTTACTAATTTGAGCTCAAGGTTAATAGAGATTATAGTTCACAAGCCCAGAATTAAAACGCACTTCACAACCGAAGTATACAAAACTTAGTGTTCGGAACTTTCACCAAAAATAAAATTATTTGATTATTGCTTCTAATGAAATAGGGAGATGGATGTATAATACAAGATTATCATAAAACTTTCAGCGGATTTGTTAAGGTTGATTCATTTTTTGACACCGCATGTATAACTAGACCTTGCTGGTCGCTTTAACATCGCATGTATGACTGATAATTATTTTTATTCTATTCAGAATATCAATAACAAATGAAACCAGATATTGGGATAATGTGTTAGTATAGACAGTACAAACGAAAAACTTAGTGTAGGCAATAATATAGAAACATTAGATAGATTTATTCTTTTCGATTTTTATTACAATTAATAAGGCAAAGGCGCGTTAGCACAATTTTTCACACATCAATATTTTTTCGTAATATAGGGAATTTTCTTGGCGAAGTTAAACAGCGTGAATTTTTTTGTGCACATGTCGCAGTTCAAGTTATCCGCAATTATTTTTATTCGTGATTTAGTTTTGATTTTGCTATTCTACCATCAATATGTGGTTATACATTTAAATTCATTATTGGATACATAAAAATAAACTATAAACGTGCAAAACCAAGATATTACTATTTCGCAGTCTTCAGTTTGTTCATCATCGCCGATGTTTCTCCAATCGGAGGAATTGACTTATATATGAAGTAATAAATAACCCCTTTCCCTTAACCATAACAGGACTAAATCTTACGGAGATAAAGAGACTGATAAATTAATAGGAGAGTAATTTTGATGTGAAGTGTGATCTTTGGTCTGAGCGTAACAATTTTATGCGTGAAGTTATCAAGGCCGAGAAAATTGATCTTGAAAATCAAAGATATCTCATAGATGAACTTAAAAAAGAATTAGAATCTAAAAAAAATCGTAAATTCCAGGAGAAATGCATTCTAATAGCTCAGATACTATTTAACGAAAAACCATTGGCTATCTTTCATGCAAGGATTAAAACTTTGTGCCTTCTTCCGAAGTAATCAAATTGCAAGGGGCTCAACATCGGCTCCATAACACTAGCTGGTATAAAGATGTCAAAGAACTCGAGGATATTGTTAATCGTAATCAGAAAAGAAGATACATAAGTCAAGATAACGGAATTTTTCTTCTTGAGGTACATATGTATGATGAAAAACCTGAAATTGTTATCCCTCAAAGAATACAAAAAATTAAGGAGTTCAATAATTAAGCGCCCAAAAGCTTCGGATCGATAATTGGAACAATAAAAATTATTACCCTATGCGTCACTTCTAAATATAAATCACGTAATATGAAGATATCTATTTTCAACTTCTCAAACCCGTGACCACAAATTCACCAACAATATGCAACGAATTACCTAAATATTGGACAAATTTAGTATTATCATAGAAATAGATTTAAAATGTTGGTAGCGTTTTTACACACCAAGAGGGTGTATGACATAAAGTGATATCAAAGTTCCATTTTTGATTCATCGCGTGATATTATCTCTGGACATTTTTTTTCCACATTAATGATTTTATTTCTATCGACATTTTTTTCAATTAAAAATTTCATTTATACTAGCGATTTTCTTATTTCTTTTACTAATGACTTCTATTTTTAATAACATTTTCCTATTCCTATTATTTTTTTACTACTAAAATAGGACTTTATACTTTTAAGCATAAAATGATAATGATACTAAAGTTCCGCTTTTCTTGTCACGGATGCGATTATCGACTTATTGATAAAAAAAATCAAAAAAAAAATCAAAATATAAAATGGAAAATTTTTAGTAGAAATAGGATGTCAGTATAAATAGAAATAATAAATAAAATATAAAAATGGGTGTAAAAATTAATTGAAAAATGTTAGTAGGAATCGAATAGAAAAATGGTAGAGATGATGTCACGCGATGCTTGTTATGTGACGTCGCATGCCTCATCCGTGATAGGTAATAAACGATAATTAGAGAGGAAAAAGGGTATTACAGATATAAAAAACCAACTAATGGATTCTACTATAATATGGATACGGGCCCACCCATATTCTTCATCAAAATAATCACTAACTTTATTTCAAATTCATGTTTTTGTATGTTTTGGTCTTGAGATCGAATACTTGAATATTAAAAGAGACATTTTTAGAAAAATGCCACTGAATTTTAACTTTTACATCATTGATCGATTCTTTTTCAAATCTGGTAAGCCCATACTTGAGATCGTTGAATGGAAATCCACAAAATGCATTGGTAGGGATGACAAGAAACTCGATATGAATAAGTTTGCCCTTGTTTTTTTGGGTCAAAAGGGGATCCTAAGTAGTGTAAGTATAATTCATTGTTAGCAATTTTATTAGACCTTTTTTACGAAACAAATAAAAAAAATTTGACATTATTTTTATCTGGGTTCATGACAGAAATAGAAGAAAATAAGATTAAAATATGTAAAAAAACATCATACAATTTATTGTTACCAACAGTTTTAGCAAGTTTATAACGAAAACCTCAATTAATATCTTCATTACATCATCTTTTGAACACTTGTCATGTCATTGGAAATAAAGAAAGGGATAGTATGAGTAATATAATTCCATCTGAGCGTTTAAAAAAGGCAAGAATATTTGGAATCTTTCTTTTTGCGACATATATGATGTAACTCGAGAGACATTGCTGATAATATTACAGTCAAATCTTTCTGGTAAATTTGTATCTCCAGAATTAATAGAAAATTAAATAATAATAATTTAAGCTTTTATTTTATATATAATATATTTTTATATGAAAATGTCTATATACGAAATAATTTAAAGACACCAATGTGACTAAGGGTTACGATCGCTAGGATATTTAATAAAAATCGATATTCGAAAGGTGTGACACATGGTGATAAATAAACGTATCTCTGATAATCCCCCATACATTAAGGTGATAATAAAATCCTGTCTAGGTTAAGAAAACCCGAAATTTTTAATTAGGTGTCGCCCGATTTCACCAAGTTATTTGAATTACACTTCTGGCAAAAATCTTTGCCCATGCGAACTTTATATTGATGTATTAACCTTTCAATATTAAATTTTGAAATAGTTTTCGCATCAAAAGATTCAATATTATCTATTCTATCTTCATCAATTTCCTTGAACAGCCTCCTGATTTTTTCTTTGTCCTTTTCGTCTATTTCGTCGTCGCTATTTTTTTTGTCCATTTTGTCATCGCTATTCTTTTTGTCCATTTCTATTTCGTTATATATTTCCTTAATCTTTTTTATATTCTGCTCTCGATACTTGGCCTTCGTTCCATTAACGTCCTTAGCATCACTAGCACCTCTCCTACTTGTCCCTTTCAACTCCTCGATTAGAATATCTTCCATCGCATCATAAAATTTAGTAAGCGAATCCGGCTTCTTGTGCTTGTGTTCTTTTATTTTATCTATATTTGGAAATCTTTTTTTCGTATTTTCCCAGTGACCCTCTTCATAAAGCAGATCGAAAGTTAGCATGTCATTATCATCCCTGTATAATGGAATAGTTCTATGCCTACACATTAATGAAAAGAAGGCGGTAGTCCGTTTAATACCATAAACTGGTACTATAGGTAATACATTTTGTTTTAATGATCTGAAAATAGATTTAGGAATTTTAATGGTTAAAAACTCCTCCGTTAACTTTATTATCTCTTCTTCTTCTTTTACACGATCCACTGAAAGCAGACCTCCAGTACATAAAATTTTTTTAATCATCCACTGA
The DNA here is from genome assembly GCA_003547095.1 of Diversispora epigaea. Classification (NCBI taxonomy): domain Eukaryota; kingdom Fungi; phylum Glomeromycota; class Glomeromycetes; order Diversisporales; family Diversisporaceae; genus Diversispora; species Diversispora epigaea. The sequence continues at coordinate 78,790 of PQFF01000204.1, forward strand.
AGACTCTCATCAGGAATCTTATGATCGACTGAATAAATTCCTCCCCCAACCTCCAAATGGTCCCCCGGAAACCAAATCTCTTCGAGCTTAAAACACTCACATTCTACATTCTTTTTACATTCTTCATTCTTTTTACATTTTTCACACGTTTTATTTTCTTTACCCTTTCTAGATATAGATATCGGTTCAAAGAAAACTGATTTTTCATGAATACTTAAAGCTTGGTATGCATTTCTAACATTGGATAAATCGTTATCATGGAGTTCATGATATTCAAATCCTTTTCCAATTGTAAGTGAGGGTAAACCATGAGCGGAAACAGTATCCCATAATCCAAGAAACTTAATTTTGGTAGATTCTAGCGGATGACTAAATGAATTTCGGAATAATTCAGATTCCTGTTTCTTTGAATTATTACGATAAAGTTCATAAGCACGATTAATAAGTTCTTTGCTATCAAATCTCAATATTCCACAATTTTGTATCATTCCGGCAACATATCTCACTGTGTGAGCACCACGACTAAAACCAAAGAGCCATATTTCTTTTTTTTTATTTTTATTTTCGTTATCATTATACCGTCTGACTATATGTCTGTAGGCACTTTTGATTTTTTCATCAATATTACAAGCAACCACTGTATCTGTTATTTTGAACATTCCACCCACTCCCGCTTGATAATGCTGATCTTTATAGCAAAAAGCGTCATTAGGAATTTCACGAATTTTACGTTTTTTCCGATTATGATCATTGATGTTTTTAAACCATGAACGAAATTGTTTAAGTTTATCATGTACATGTATATCAAGTCCACGAGTTGTTTCGGTTTCAGTTGCATAATGCGACAATAAGATCATATGCAATCTATAAACGTTGGTTTCAACGAGCGGATTATTCAAAGTACCATCACACAATACAACAATATTGATGGTTTCTTTATTGATGGTTTTATTACTATTGATGGTTTCTTTACTATTGATGGTAATGGTTTCTTCACTATTTTCTGTCATTGAGGAGGTATGTCAAAAAGAATTTATTTTTGCGAAAAATTACTGAATGGTGGGATATGTGAAAAATTATACTTACGGTGGTATATATGTATATCAATTTTGTGGTTTCAATTTTGCATTGGTTTGTACCCATTTAATAGTAAAACTGAATTTTTATTAAGTATCAAATTATCTGAAACATGTATATTAAAGCGTAACGTATAAAATAAGCCATATTTGTAACATAATTTGAACTTTTGACTATCTTATTTATTCCAAAAAAAGAAAGCGATTGTAAATTACTATATGCTCTCGAATCCCGCAAAATCAGTCTTATTATTCCAAAAAAGAAAGTGTCTGTAAATTATCATGCTGTACTTCGCACGCCATTGATATTTTACAAAAAAAGATAGATCACGTCCATAGTAGGTTAATAGATCGTGACATAAAAAAATGATTTGTTTGTTATTTTTTCAATTAATCTTTATTGCCTTATTTGGATCACAAACCCATAATATATTTATTTAATATTTTGGTTAAACTTATTGAATTGCTCTAAGCGAGAGTTTTTTAAATTGCTCAATTAGAATTGAGAATTATAATTTGCTTGAATAAAATTACATTTTATTAAGCACGAAACAATAAAACCTACATTCAGAGAATAGGAGTATCCATATCACCTGGCATCTTCATTTTTATGTTCATTCTATGAAAATGTAATGGACAAATTTCTGAAAAAAGAAATAATGAATGATTATTTTTCATAGGACTTGCATACCAATGTCATTTTTGGTACGTAAATGAGAAAAATTTTTTTAAGTATATAATACGAAAACCGAAAATAATTACTATATTTTCACGCACGATAAAATCACATTTTCAACTATTTATAGAATAAGTATATCTACACACGCACGAAGCACTAAAACTCACATTTTCAACTATTAATAGATTTATTTCTATGTACATTCTATAAAAATGGACAAATTTCTGAAAAAAGAAATAATGAATATTTATTTTTCATAGGACTTGAATGCATTCTATACCAATGGCATTTTTGGTATGTAACTAGATGATTTGGATATGTCGACTCCGTCGCCGCCGCGGAATTAAAATTTATACATATGTTGATTATGTAATTTATTAATGTTCAAATACAATTAAATTAAAAGTTTTAAATAAACTTTAATGTAATGTTTAAATATATTGATTGTGAGATTAAGATTTATACAAATGATTGGTTGTATTATTTATTAATATGAATAAATAATAAATATTTGAACCAAGAATTTTATTTAATTCATATGACCTTATATTTAATAATTCAAAGAAAAATGAAAAAAAGGAAATGATATTTATTATCAAAAAAAATAATTTTGAATCTCGTTTATATTTTATTTCTCCGAGATAACTGATAAAAATTGTTACGATAATGATATAACAATATTATTTATATTATTTATATATTTAAATTAAATTTTTATATGTATATTTTGATAATAAACATATAAAAATAATTGGCTTATACGTATTATGATAATAAATAAATAAAAATAATTGGCTTATATTATGATAATAAATAAATAAATAAAAATAATTGGCTTATATTATGATAATAAATAAATAAAAATAATTGGCTTATATTATTTCCTTTTCTCTTTTCCGTGAGAGATGTTATTATATTTTGTTTATTAAAAAAATTTTTAAAAAAATAAATATATGTATATTTTGCGAAGGTGGATAATAAATAAATAAAAATAAACAAATATTTAAACTGAAGATTTTATTTAATTCATATGACTTTTTATTTGATAATTCAAAAAAGAAAAAAAAAATGGAAAATGAATCAAAAAAAGATTCAAGTTTTTTTTATATTTTTTTCCTCCGGAAAAATTGTTACGATATAACAATATAGCAAATGAACAATTATTATTATTTATATTGGTTATATATTTATTTTATTTATTTATTTATTCCTATGCATTTTACAAAGGTCAATAACAATAANTAGTCTATTAATATTATTAATATTACCATAATTATTACCATTGTTACTATTATTATTAAATAAAAATGATATTTATCAAAATTAAAAAAAAAAATTTAAGTTTCATTTTATTTCTCCGGGACAACTTTTGTCAGTAGTACATTTTTATATTATTGTTTTTTTTTCTAGTTGAAAAATTTAAGTTTTAACAATATCATTAATTTTTTTTTATTATTGCAAATCTTATCTTATCGAGCAACTAAGTTTAAAAGGTAATTTCTTTGGACTTTGGTGTATTCTGTAAAATAACAATATCACTACTACAATTATTTTTTTCTGTGAAATAACGCATATTAAAATTATTTTTTTCATAAATTGAGTGTAATAAAAAAATGAAATAAACAACACACTACATTTATTTATTAATTATGCAAAAAAAAAAAGAAATACCAACATTAAGTTTTTTTTTGTAAATTTTTTGGTGTATTGGTCAATATAACAAATTGTGCTTAAATTATGACATTTTTTTAGATGAAAANCCCTTTTTTTTTTGTAGACGAGAATTAATTTTTTTTGTTGAAAAAATTGACTTTAGGTAAAAAAAAGAACATTTTTTATTGTTGAAGAAAATCAATTTATTTAAATGAATTTTGTTCAATAATCCTCGCCTCATTTTTTTTGTTTATTTAGTAATAATGAGCCTCGTGCTTATTATTTACTCTCATGCTTATTGTTTATTATTATTTTTATTTATTTATAAATAATGAGCCTCGTGCTTCTTATCTCATAATTTGTTGTTGGTTTTTTTTGTATTTGACAAAGAAAAAAAAAATAATATTTAATCAACCTCCGTTCGTTGAGGTAAAATTTTTTCCTCCTATTTCTACCTCCTAATTTTAATTATAATTTAATATTAATATTAATAATAATATTAATATTAATATTAATATTAATATTAAAATTAGAATTTAGAATTTATAAAAAATGAAAGGTGTGGGAATACTATATTAGGGAATTTTTTTTTTGAAAAGGAAATTGTTTACATAGCACCACTTTCTTAATTCGAACAAAATCTACATTAAAAATAAAAATCATAAATAAAAAAAATCACCGGATTTTTGTTGTACAACCCTTCATTATCTTATATACTGTAAAAAACTGTAAAGAGAGAATCATTTTTTTTAAATAATATAAAAATAATAATATAAAAATTGATATATATCTAAACGAAGCCAACCAGGTGCCCATATAAAAACAATACATAAAGTGAATATAAATTCACTTCTATTGAACTGTCACGTTCACAAAAACATGCCAAAAACATCATTCAAATTTTTTCATACGAAAAATGATTTACCCGAGGAAACTTTGTCACACGGAGAAAGGTTCTTCGTTTTTCAGTAGTTGCACAGTGATAGTCAACAAATTGTTACTTTTAGTCAAGGTAAAATTTCATTTATTGATCATATGCCGTTTATTTCCTTTACCTTTATTATTTTAATTATTTTATGAATTATTAAAGATTTATTTAAAAATTATTAAGGAATTATCAGAAACTCACGAATTTAAGCTTTATTGATTAAATTAAAAGTTAAAATAGTTAATGATAAACGCCTATAGCAATATCTAATTGTGTAGAAGATGGTGGAAGTGAACGTCTTAATGCATTATCTTGTTTCGATGCAAGAAAATCAAGAAAATTCTATCATGGTGAAATGCGTGGTAATTACTTAGACTTTAGTAATAACCAATATGGTGATATTAATGACCAATATAGTGATGATGAAAGTTACTCAGAATCTTGTGACAAATATTTTCGTTTTCGTAATTTCTTTTTGAATAGTATAAAACTTGATTTTTATTAAAGCGTAACATATAAAAATAAGCGATAATATGCAATATGAATTTAATGAACTTTTGACCATCTTAATTATTCCAAAAAAAAGAGGAAGCGATTGTAAATTACTAAATACTCTCGAATCCTGCTGCAAAACCTTTCTTATTTATTCCAAAAAAAGAAAGTGATATATGCCTGCTGCAAAATCAACTATAAAATGTAACCTGCTGCTTTCGCATCACCATTTTACAAACAAAAAAAAAAATTATCATCATATACCGCTAATGGGAAACTTAAACCAACAAAGTACTTCATCATTGACATTTTACAAAAAAAGGACAATCTCAATTAAAGATCTTCAATGCACATTCCACATGCCTCATTCTAAAATTTAGTTCTTCTCAACATGAAATCGAGCTTAGAAAAGAAGTGGAAATTGCATCTCCTACTCCATTCATTTTATTAGTTTTTATCATAATAACCAATGAAATAAATAAAGATTTTCGCCCACATGAGACTTCTTACGAGGAAAAGGCATAAATTATTTTGCAAAATAAAATTTTGTTTTTATTAAATTGATAACAATCAATATGAAATTTTTTAGACCNACATATAAAAATAAGCGATAATATGCAATATGAATTTAATGAACTTTTGACCATCTTAATTATTCCAAAAAAAAGAGGAAGCGATTGTAAATTACTAAATACTCTCGAATCCTGCTGCAAAACCTTTCTTATTTATTCCAAAAAAAGAAAGTGATATATGCCTGCTGCAAAATCAACTATAAAATGTAACCTGCTGCTTTCGCATCACCATTTTACAAACAAAAAAAAAAATTATCATCATATACCGCTAATGGGAAACTTAAACCAACAAAGTACTTCATCATTGACATTTTACAAAAAAAGGACAATCTCAATTAAAGATCTTCAATGCACATTCCACATGCCTCATTCTAAAATTTAGTTCTTCTCAACATGAAATCGAGCTTAGAAAAGAAGTGGAAATTGCATCTCCTACTCCATTCATTTTATTAGTTTTTATCATAATAACCAATGAAATAAATAAAGATTTTCGCCCACATGAGACTTCTTACGAGGAAAAGGCATAAATTATTTTGCAAAATAAAATTTTGTTTTTATTAAATTGATAACAATCAATATGAAATTTTTTAGACCAAAGATTCTAAAATTTCATGAACCGTAATCATACATTTAAAGTCTAGGTAGATAATTATTTTTTTTGAATGTCAAGTCGCTGCATCCACTTTGTGGTACGGATGATCAATTTGTTCCTTTGACGATCACCACTTCGTTCTTTGTTTATAAAATTGTTACAAATGTGATTTTCATTGTTTTTGGATTTTTAATAAAATAAATGGTTCATCGGCATATAATTAAAAATAAATAAATATTTTCGTACGAATGGTATTCGATTTTATAGATAGAACGTTGATTGTTTTATAATTGGAGCTAGACTGGCTAAAAAAGTGAAAAAAAGAATAAATAAAATACTTTTCATTCGTTTGTTATTTATAGATTATAGTATGCAAGAAGTCACCAAAAGTCACGGGATGAGTTATAGGTTCATCCTGATACAAAGGTAAACAAGAAGAGAGAATATAAAAATAGCTGCGGTTGGGGAGAAGAAAGAGGGTTCCTTTTTCTCGCGAAAACATTTTCTTTATTCACATATACTTAAAAATTAACAAATAATTTCTAGTAATAACAAATAGTTTCGAAATAATCCTAATAGTAGATAATTTTGTAATAATTAATAATAATAAATAATTTCGTATAGCAATAGGGATAAGATACGTCAATGTAGTAATATATCTCTATTTTTATATTTCTGTAATAATTCTTTTAATAAACTACTTTATATTTCTTGGCGAGTTACTTCAAAAAGTCTGTTAAATTTCGGCAGTGTACGAAGTAATTAGTAGAAGATACTTTTACTCCACTTACTTATCGTACCTTCAGATATTACACATAGTAAGTAGGTTTTGATTGCACAAGGAAAAGTGATTCACCTAAGTTTAGTGAGACTGATTGACGTAACTTTCATATTGTTCTGCGCAGACCGCGGCAGTATGTTAGGCATGTGAGATTTGTTTGTTATTTGTTAATATATTTTTAATTTTTTTTTTTTATCTGTTATTACATTTAAATCTTTTTAATCCCAAAAAATTTTTAATTAATTTAAAATGTATATATGAGATAAAAGATAAAGGTATATCAAATATCATCAATATGTTATTAAAAAATAAAATTCGAGTGTGTTGTCTGTGTCTATGCGGAATTTTAAATTTTATTTTAATATTATTTATCAAACAAAAAAATCTTTTTATGTTCATTATAAGAAATCCAATAAGAATATATTTGATTTCAACAATAACAAATTCCATCATTAGGAATAACAACGTAAAAAATCAAAAAATAACTAAAATAAATAAATAATAAATAACAATGATCGGTTGTTTGATTTTTAAAAACAAATAAAAAAATATTTGTTGATTCATAGAGTTAATGCTAGATAAAAGTCGTTTACGGTCAGTTTCTTGTCAAGTATAAGTATGAAGGTTCAATTGGATGAAATAATAAATTATATTAGGTATATTTATTAAATTAAATATAATGAATTGAATATATTTTATCTTTTCACTTAATCTTTATCGTCTTGTTTGGATCACAAATCAGTCATAAATATGACGTGTTCTATTTTTAAAAAAGCGGAAATCATATAGCATTATTATATAAAATATATTTATTTAATATTTTTATTATACTTGATTATAAATAATAATCTAATTGCTCTAAGCGAGAATTTTTTAATTTGTCCAATTAGAGTTGAGAATTATAATTACTTGAATACGAAACAATAAAACCCCCTTTTCAATTATTCAGAGAATAGATGTATCTACATATATTACCTTGAGCTGCATCTTTTCGGTGTATAAATTTAATTTTCATTTTTATGGACTGTGCATTCTATGAAAATATAATGTAGAAATTTCTGAAAAAAGAAATAATGAATAGTTATTTTTTAGCATTCTGTGCATACCAATGGAATTTTTGGTAAGGGTAGAAGTTCTTTTTTTTTTATATATTTATTAATTTTTTCTATTCATAGATTCATTTTTATGCTGAAAAAAGAAATAATGAATTATTATTTTTGAATGCATTCTATACATACAAATGGCATTTTTGGTATGAAGTATTTTTTTAACAGCACATTCGCATGAAATTTTTAGGATATAACCTGTCTGCTTTTGACCACGCAGACAGGATATAACCTAACCCCTATTGTTCCACGCAGAAACGGAAAAAATGACGGCTAACAAAATAATAATTGTCGATCTGCGTGGGGCAACGCAGACAGGTTATATCCTGAAAAGTCATGCGAATGTGGTGTTTTTTAAATTATACTAACCCGCCGATCCTATTATAAAAACCGGAATTTATGCATAATTTTTTCTCATGTGATAATTACCCCGCGTATCACGTAAGTACAGATTGAATAAAATTGGGCTCTTAGAACAGTGATAGCTGCACTCATACATTGATTTTCATGAATTTTCTCTTCTGGTGTAAAGCTTTTCTAGGATTTGGAATCTTTTAAAATATGGAATTTTGGGCCGGTTCGGGACCTCACATGTCGACAATAACNTTTTTTTATATATTTATTAATTTTTTCTATTCATAGATTCATTTTTATGCTGAAAAAAGAAATAATGAATTATTATTTTTGAATGCATTCTATACATACAAATGGCATTTTTGGTATGAAGTATTTTTTTAACAGCACATTCGCATGAAATTTTTAGGATATAACCTGTCTGCTTTTGACCACGCAGACAGGATATAACCTAACCCCTATTGTTCCACGCAGAAACGGAAAAAATGACGGCTAACAAAATAATAATTGTCGATCTGCGTGGGGCAACGCAGACAGGTTATATCCTGAAAAGTCATGCGAATGTGGTGTTTTTTAAATTATACTAACCCGCCGATCCTATTATAAAAACCGGAATTTATGCATAATTTTTTCTCATGTGATAATTACCCCGCGTATCACGTAAGTACAGATTGAATAAAATTGGGCTCTTAGAACAGTGATAGCTGCACTCATACATTGATTTTCATGAATTTTCTCTTCTGGTGTAAAGCTTTTCTAGGATTTGGAATCTTTTAAAATATGGAATTTTGGGCCGGTTCGGGACCTCACATGTCGACAATAACAACACTGATAATTGTTATTGTGATCTCTAAATTTGAATTTATTGTTACGTAGGGTGATTTTCCTATGTTTTTTATATAAATTTAAAATATACAACTGGCCTTTTCTCTTAACCCAGAAGATTGTTAAACAAAATGGCCTTGCCCCCCACTGATAATAATGAGGAAAATACTACATCTCATGAAACGTTTTATTTTGTCAAACTAAGAGACTATTTTAAAGAATGGGAGAGGCTCTGGTCTTTTTCCGATACGAATATAATTATCGTTACTATTTTAAGTTTACTTTCACTTATAGTTGGGGTTTTTCTTTTTATCTCACATCAACAAGGCGACGAATCTAAGATTAAAGAGATATTCTCATCTGCTTTTTCCGGAATAATAAGCACTACGGGAATTTTAGGAGGTCTGTCATCTATTAAGGATGTTGTTTTTAAGAGCAGATTAGAAACTTTTGATGGATTATATAAAGAAGAAGCGGATTTAAAAATCAAACGAACGAAGGCATGGACACTACATGAAATAGACCCAGAACATAGTGATTATGATGAGAAACACCGAAAAGAATTATATTTCATGAAAAAACTGGTCGAACATGTGCGCATTATGCTAATCTTCCGGTCGATATGGGCTATTGTGTTTTCATTATCTCTCGCTGTACTGTCAACAATTGCTATTTATAGCTTGATTGGCGAATTTGATATACATATCTTTTTAATTATAGATGTGATTCTGATCGCCTATTCTACATCGCTCGTATCCGCATCCTTATATATTTTATTTCTAACTAAGTTGATTATTCCAAGATTTGTTAACACTCTGATGGTTAAGAGCAAAAACAACAAGAGCAAAGAAGGCAAGAACAAAGAAGAAGACAAGAGCAAAGGCACTAATAATCTGATTACGAGCGAAGAAGGCAAAGAAGGAAATAATAATAGCAAAGAACACAATGATTTTTTGTTCAGCGACAAAATCAAAGTTAGCAAATTTATTACACAAGAAACTAAATGGTTTGATTTGACTCTTATGCTGATTTATGGGATCCCAATACTTTATTTATCTTTATTTCTTGGTCTGATCATACGTAAGGACAAAATTGATAACGAAGGTAACGAAGGTAACGAAGGTAAAAAACCTAAAAAGTTGTCATTTACGATTCCTTGGCCTTTTCCGATTATTTTTTGGGTCCCAACACTTTTTCTATATATTATTAAGAATCTGGTCAATAATTATTATGAGGATAAGGAAAAGGGCAACGATACGGATAAGGAAAAGGGTAGCTATGAGGAGAAGGATAGGGATAATGTGTTGAAGGCATCAGCTATAGAAATTACGGATGAGTTACGACTTAGAAGGGTTATGATGAGTGAATTCGAGATGAGAGCTATCATAAAACTCCTTTACGGCTCTGAACATGGGAAAGAAGTAACTGTAGGTGTAAATAAGGCACCAAAAGAGTCAGATGTGCTAGATGATAACTCGAGTTAATACAGATTGAAGTAATTTCAGGAGCTATAATATAAAGTCCAGAAAACTCCCTGTCCGCCTTCGAAAATAATTATTGTGACATAGCGAGTTAATTTTTCTTTAAATGTATTTTTATTGGACTATATAACTATTATTTTATTGGATTGGAATCTGGCGATCCTGGCGACATTCGCTCTCAAATGTATATATCTCCCAGCATGAAGTAGATAGTTTATCCTATAACATAAATGGATATCTTTGACTGTTCTTAAACCGATACATTTTATTACATATTAATAAAGTCATTAATCAAACTCTTAAACATTATAATTGTTTATTTGACACTTGTTTATAATATTTTAATATTTTACATTTGTGAATATTGTCACGTGTTTCCTTTAAAAACCATAACGTCGCTAAAAATGTCATTAAATAGTGTAATAAAAATGCAATAATGTATTCATTACTTCACATCCATTTAATCATACTTATAAAGCTAAAAAATACCTTAACATTACATCATTAAAAACAAGATAAAATATCCGGTGAAAAATAATAGATCACAATTTAGATGAAAAACTATTATTTTGATCGGGCTCGTTCGAACATGATTTAACTTAGCACCTTAGCACAAAAAATTCTCGATGTCATGCCTTAGCACTTTAAAAATATTTTTTTTTTGTAAATTTACAGGTAGAGGTTTTATAATTGGCATTTTCATTTTTACGTTTGTATATTATTATTATTATTATTATTATCTCCCTTAATATAAATGATTATTTAGTATTTATAATACTCATAATATTTTAATTCACTTCTTTATCGGATTCAAACTTGAATCTCAATTTTTAGGGGTGGTATTAAAGATTTTCTTTACATTTTTTTTATTGTTGTTGTTATTTAAATCTTTAATATGTGAAATAAACGAAGAAATAGCTTGTTTTTTCGAGATAAATCTTTATTTTGACTGGAAAGACTATCATCGGAAGAAATGGAAATTTGGTTCATAGTTATTACAAAAAAAAATGAAACGAGGAAAAAGAAGAATGAAGAATAGTCTATTATGGTAGACTATACATATTATTGTTAATTATTTTAAATGACGCACATCTGATTTTTATTTTTTTTTTATAATTGAAAAAATAACGAATCATTTTCTGTTTCTTATAATGTTTTAAATAAACCCTTTTTTTAAGTTGAAATTTGATAAATGAAATAATAATATATTTACGTTTATTTTAGTCTTTTCCTTCATCAGGAATAAAATATGAATGGTTGTGAGCAAAAAATGAACATTATATTGGATCTAAATGAATTGGAAGAAATCAAGATTGGAGTTAATTATTGAAAATGAAAAACACATATTAGCATATATTCATTGGACAAATAATGCTGAAAAGATAATGTAGATATCTTTCATTTCAGGATTATGAACCACATGAATTTATTGATACATATGCTATTGTTCGTTGTGTAGAATTTTTTAAAATCAATAGAACTTAATTCTTCTTTGTAATAAAGAAAACTACTTTGATGTTGATGAATAATAAATATAATTTATATATGAACCTTTTCTTGTATTATTTTTTTCTGTCAATTCTAATATTTGTACTCAAATTTTGTAATAAACATATAAAAAATTATAATATTTGACTTGTTTTAGGTTTCATTTTTCGAACAATACAAAAACTTATTCATTAAACACACTAAATAATATGTTAACTTGATGTGCCGTAAGAATTTTTTATTTATATTTATATTGAATTTTTTCTGAATCTTTTTTATAGAAATTATTTTTTTTATTGGATTCTCTATGGTTTTTAAGGAAGGAATTTCTTTAACTAAAAGTTCATTATTTTTATCACTTCTTTCAACCCATCTAATGTATCCTTAGTACTATATTGATTTCTGGAATTATGCTGTTCTATCATAAAGAATTGAGTCTCTTTTTCTATTTTTTAGGAGAAGCAGGTATTCAACTCAAAGATCCATGAATGAACCAACGAACAAGCCAATAATTATAATACCTAGTATGTGTTTGCAAATGCAACGGCTTTAAAAGAATATTGCAAAATATTAGGCAAAAAATCCACTGTACCGAGAGTTAATTTTATTCCAAAAGCCAAAAGAATTAGGTATAATAATGGGGACAAGGTAATCTGAAGAAAAAACGTAAATCAACAAATATTAAAACATAAATTAATAAAATGATATATTAAAAATTTTACAAAAGAAAGAAATTTCTAGAAAGGACATTGTATTCATTATGTCAAATTACTAAAAATTTCGTTAATAATAATTAAATAATAATAATATTATTATTAAAATATTAAAATATTAAAAATAAAAATATTAAAAATATTAAAAATCATAAAAATCATGAAAATCGTAAAAATAATAAAAATATTTGATTTATCACTCTTTTCAAATTGGTGTGATAACGTAAAAAATTTAGTTATATAACAATTGGCAAAAGTTTCATTTTTGATAGATCAGGGGTTATTTTTTTGATATATTAAATTTTCATGTGACAAAATAGTTATCTTTTTGATGCATCTATAAATAAACAATTATAGGCATATCAAAAAAATAACCACTTTTTTCACGTGTATCTTGATATTGTCACAGGAGTGCAGAGTATTTCGAACAATTTCTCAAATCAGTCTCTCAGTTTGCATCACACAAACAAACACTGGTCGAATGGAAAAAAATAGGATGGTTTTATCATGAATAGGATTCCGATTGATGGCTAAATTTGCTAAGATTTATTAAGTATAGGCAGTCGATTTTTTCTGATTTATAAATAGAAATTTCCGATTTATGAATTTTCACAAATAGGATATCCGATTTATGCATATTTCCGCCATCAATAGGATTCCGATTTTTGTTCATTTGACCAGTGAAATGCTCTATCTGCCAGTAGGTCAAGCAATCAGTTGATCTAAACTTGCCTATCTCGAAACAGATAATAAATATAATATAAATAATAATAATAATCAAATTAATCATGAAGGCACAGTGAGTAAGGTAGAGTAAAAGTAGTAACGCAGTATCAAACAATATTTAATAATATTTCGCAATATTACGACACAAAGTATAAGTTTATTAAAATATAAAATATAAAGTTTTAAAAGCAAAGTATTATTTAACAACAGAAATATTACAGCGTGACGTATCTTTCCTGTTCCTGAATGAAGTTTACTTTTCTATATAATATTTATTAAAGTATTTCGAATTATTCTGAATTATTATTAATTAGTGATCAATTATTCTAATTTGTAATTTATTAACTAACTAACTGTGTGTATACTTTTGAAACTTACTTCCGACAACAGTCATATTTATACTTTCTCTTTTGTTTACACTTCATCTTTGTACTTTATACTTCATCCTTTGTGCGTCATCCTTCATCCTCGCACGATATCCTTCATCCTCGTATGATATCCTTCATCCTCGCAAAGCATATTTCATCTGTCATCGTCGTACAAGGATGACAATCACCTGAAAGTTCATTTAGTGTCACAAAATGTTATTCCCTGTGACATTTCACCTGATTTATCAATTTACTTTGCCACAATATATCAAAAAAAATAACCATAAGTCTATTCGAATACAAATAAACAAATATCACGTGAGTTATCCTCAAATTTCGGCCAATAAAAATTTGTAATGTGACAAAACACAAATCTCATGTGATCGATAATCATTTTTAGCTAATGAAAATTTGTAATGTGACAAAACACAAAATCTCATGTGATCAATGATCATTTTTAGCAAATAAAAATTTGTAATGTGATTTTAAAATCATGCTTGACAAAATCAAATACCTATATTATTTCTTTATTATTATTATTTTTTTTTAAACCAACGGAGCCTCACTTCAAAATATTTATTAAATGAGATAAAAATATACATATTTTTAGAACAAATAAATATATAGAGGAGTTTGGTAAAACTAAATTGAATTAATTTACGGCATGGTCTATTGTTACTTAGCAAATCTGGAAAACTGATTAGCCAAAGTCCTGTCAGTTAGTTTTATAAAAATGTAAAGTTCCTTTTATACTAACTCCACTCAAGATTTTTGCATATAATTACTTTTTTGCATAAAAAACAGCTGTGTTAAATGAGTTTCTCTTTTTTTCAAATCTTATATTATTTCTTTATTTAAACCTATATTCTTAAATAACTTGATATAAAATAATAAAATATATCTATTAAACAGTTATTTCTATTTGCAAAAAATATATTTATTATAATTATTATAGTGAAATAAAATTAATAAAATCATACATGTAATAAATAATTTGATTTCAAAGATTTATTTAATTAAAAATATATTAAATATTATGTTAAAGATAAAAAATATATATATTTTTGCAAATATAAAGGTTATGTAAAGTTATATAAAGCTATATAAGGGTTATATAAAACTATATAAAGTTTTTTTAATCAAATAAGCAAAGGTAATCACAAAGGTAATTGCAAAGATAATCGCAAAGGTAATTGCAAAGGTAATCGCAAAGGTAATTACTATTAATCACTTTTAGTCAATTTTGTAATCAGTATAAAGACTATATATAAAGGTATTAAAAAAAAGATCAAAATGCAATAAATAGATATGCAGGTGACTTATCATCATTTAATATTTGTTAAATCTGTAAATCATATTTAATACAAATATTTTTATATGGATAATCTTAACCTAGACCCTGAGGTTCAGGATTTTATCCTATGTTTTCACATGATATTACCTTAATGCATGGGATAGGATTAGGGTTTATCAGGGGTAGGATTATTTATCACCATGTGTCACACCTTTCGAATATCAATTTTTATTAAATATCCTAGGGACTTAGAATTTTTTTACATGCAGAAACTATATTTGTCACAAAAGGTTCATTTTTGATAGACTTATGGTTATTTTTTTGATATATCAAGATACGCGTGAAAAAAGTAGTTATTTTTTTGATATTTCTATAATTGTTTATTTATAGATGTGTCAAAAAGATAATTGTTTTGTCACATGAAAATTTAATATATTAAAAAAATAACTTCTGATCTATCAAAAATGAAACTTTTGCATATTTGTCACCTAATATTCATCACACCCACTTTCATCATGTGAACTTCGCACGTGAAACATTTTTGATCACCTGCCCTTACATGTGAAATATTTCTGATCACCTGCTAAACTATTGACCAATAAAATTTGAAAATTCTTGGGTCTAGGATAATATTATAAACCGGAGGTCAGGATAAGGACACTCTTTTTATATAATCATATTGATAAGGTATTTGGTTTTCAGTTTTATAAAAATTGATTTACATCACATTATCACACTAATTTGAAAAGAGCAATAATTTAATTTATACTTTAAATTTAACTAGAATTTATTAAAATTTATTTATAAAATCAGATCGCCAAAACAAATTATATTATTTTTTCTTATATATCATCGGGACAAGGATTTTTTTTGAATTTATATAATTAATATTAACATCAAATCATCAAAAAGTGAAAAGGTGATTATTAATTAATTATTTACTTTATATAGTATTTATCTTTATTATATATTTTCTTTAATAGTTAATACCGATAAATTTTTTATAGAAAAATTAAAAAATTTTCAATTTAAAAATATTCATCATGAAAATAAGAATTACGAAAAAGATGAATTTGTCATTTAGTTTTATTTTTATATTTTTTTTTTAATTTATTTTCTTATTTTTTAGTGAAAATTCATAGAAAGAATAATATCAAAATGCAAGTAAAGAAGAATTAAAGAAGTCTTAATTTATATTCAGTATGATAGTGAACTAATTGATCGCGGAAAGATATATTAAATAATATTACAGAATTATGAAAAAGATAGATGATAAGTATTAAATAATTAACTCAATTTAACATTTTTATACTTTAATTTATTTATTTTTTTTTAATGAAAATTTATCGAAAGAATAAATAACAAATAAAAAAATATATTTTTATTGAAATCCCAATTTTTAGTATGTTGGTAAGACAATTAATTATGAAAAGATATTGAATAGTTATAGGTATTGGAATTTTAATTAATTATTTCTATTTTGAATAACAATAATTAAAATATCAAATATTATCTAATATAATATATTTCAAAGATATAAACATTAATATTAAATATTTTTATTAAAGTTTAAATCTTATTTTTAGCTTGATTAGTAGATTGTATTGAAGATATAATAATAATGATAATTGCAATAATATAAACAACGATAACAATAATAATAAAATCAAGTTATTTTTTTTTTGTTCCAGCAAGACCTCGCTTCAAATTTTATTAATTAGAAAAATAGAAAGTTTCTTGTAAATAAATAATAAAATCAAGTTATTCAATGAATAAAATATAGTTTTATTTATAAATTTATTTGAATATTGAAAAAATTATACAGATGATAATTGATTATAATAATAATTATAATTAATATCATTGATAAAAAATAAATTAATTTACTATATAAATATTTATTTTTGATTTGTAAAATTTTTAATAAAAACTTTAATATCGGAATCTTTTAAAAAAATTCATATGATAAAATCCCATTGATAGTTATGATGTAACGCAGATAGTATTTCAAATCTTTGTATCTCCAGAATTAATAGAAAATTAATTAAGAAACTTATCTATTTGAAAATATATTTCAAAAATCATCTGAAAAAATATTATATTTTAAAGTAGAAGAAAATAATTTGAGCTTTTATTTTAAAATAAAAAAAGGGAAAATATGAAAATTCCAATATACGAAATATACAAAATAATTTAAAGATGCTATTTGTTATTCAAAAATAATCTCGAAGTTTATTAAAACAACTCTAATAAAAGCTGTTCATAAAAAAGAGTTGAGCAATTTTAAATAAAATTTTCTTTTGTTAACTATCATGCAATGTGACTTGACTAGTTTTTAATTGAGAAAACTTAACTTAGACTGGGAGGTCTAGGTTTTTATCCTAGACCTTCATGCTAAATGTATGGGTTAGGGTTGGGTTTGTCAGGGGTAGTGTATTTATCACCGTGTGTCACATCCTTTGAATATCAATTTTTATTAAATATCCTAGGGACAGAGAATTTTTTTACAAGCAAAAACCATATTTGTCATCCAATATTTGTCACCTACATTTGTTTACGTAAATCTTGTACATGATATATTTGATCACCTGCCATATTATGGTCCAATAAAATTCCGAGATTCGGGTCTAGAATAAAATCCTGAACCGGGGACAGGATAAGGGTCCCCCTTCGTCTTTAAGTCACGTGAATTACACTCAATATTAAATTTTGAAATAGTTTTCGCATCAAAAGATTCTATTCTATTCCCATCAATTTCCTTGAACAGTTTCCAGATTTTTTCTTTATCTTTTTTGTTTATTTGTCGTCACTATCCTTTTTGTCAATTTTGTCATTGTTATTCTTAGTAACATTAATAAAAATAAAGATCTTATTACGAAAACCCGAGTATTAATAAATAACAAAAGGTAATCTAAGGTATTGAAAAAAATCAGGGTGAAAAAATAAAGATTTTAATAGAATCCATCCCAAAAAATTGGGTATAATAAATACAAAAGAATCTACCTTATTTATCCGAAATTCAAACCCAAGGAAAAATTAAAAGTAATATATAAAAATAATTGTTTATATTAATAATAATAGTGATAAAATAAATAAATAATATAATCATGCTCTTTTTTCCGAAAATATAAAAAATAACAATGATTATGGATTTGTTTGTTATGCTTGATTTTTTTTTTCAATAATTTGTTTGTTATTTATAAGTTACAGCATTGGAATGCATGCTGTCACGTTCTATTAACAGTAGGATAGATCGTATTATGTATGTGTATGTTATGCATGCATTTGATTTTTGAAACTTCAAAAAATGGCTTGTTTGTTATTTTTATTATTGCCTTGTTTGGATCACAAACCCATTCCGAATCTATTTATCAGTCATAAATGTGTTCTATTTTTTAAGAAAGCGGAAATCATATAACATTATTATATAGAATATATTTTTAAAAATTCACATTTTCAACTATTCATAGAATAGGTGCGTATACATTCAATGTTTATTTTTATGTACTGTACATTCTAACTACCAAAAATGCTATCGGTATGCGCAGAATGCATTCAAAATAATAATTCATTATTTAGAAATTTGTCCATTATATTTTCATAAAAGAGAAGTATTTTTTTTTAAATGATATAATAACATAAAAACCAGAATAATAAATTACAATAGAGTTTATAGATTTCATCGTTAACCAGTTGATGCTTGTATAAAAAAAAACAATTTACTTTCAATGGACCGTCACTTTCACAAAACATGTCAAATTTACCCGAGAAAACTTTATTTTACAGTAATTGCACAGCGATAAGTCCAGACAGTCAACAAATTGCTACTTTTATTCAAGGTAAAATTTAATTATTAATCATTCATTAATCATTATGCCGTTTATTTCTTTTACCTTTGATAATTTTTTAATAATTCATAAAATAATAGAGACTTACAAATTTAAGTTATATAATGTTGAAGATTAAACGTATTTTTATACATAAATTTAGAGTTAAAGTAGTTAATGATAAACACCTTTGTTGGTCTATAGCAATATCTAATTGTGTAGACGATGGTGGAAGTGAACGTCTTATTGCATTATCTTGTTTTGATGCAAAAAAATTAAGAAAATTCCGTCATGATAAAATGCATAGTAATTATGAAAATGACTTAGACTTTGTTAATAACCAATATGGTGATGACGAAAATAACTTAGAATCTGTTGGTGATAATGTTAATGACCTATATAGTGATGACGAAAGTGAAATATACACTTCTTTACAACTGGCTGTCATTTTCAATTAACATGTGTGGCTTGCTATGTCGCAAAATCGATCATCATGACCAAACACATGTCCCATTTTGATCAAGGAAGCCTCAAATACACCTTCTGATAAAAAAAATTGCCGAAACACTCTTTGTCATCGAGGCGAACATTTATGTAACGCTAAAAAACATTATCGCGAAGTTCAATGTACAATTGCAAAAACATATGCATAGTAAGTATCAGAATAGTTCTCTAGTTTTCGATAGTTAATTTTAATAACACGAGAAACCACACAATATATCAATGTAGGTATGTATAATTTTCACATGCTTCAAAGCTCTCCCACAAAATAAAAAAATATGCGACACATTTAGCACATGCTTTTAAATTTCATTAGAGGATAAATTGTTGATATTTATCTAACTATACTAATAAAAAAATTCGATTTTCTTTATTTAAAAAGACTTGGTATAGGTATATATTAACCTTAAATTTTTTTTGCTATCTTTTCATATTATATGAAAGAATATTTTGTTTTTTAAATATAAAATTTGGAAGTAAATTATTTAAGAAATAAATTATAAAATTAAATCAGATGTTAAATAAAAATATTACTATTTTTTATTTTTCAAAAATTTTATCAAACCTTTTTTACAAAAAAAATAAAAAAATTTTTAAGAAATTATTTAGTTCAAAATTATGGTAAAATAAGAAATGAAAAAAGTTTACAATTCCCTAATATAATTTATGAATATTAATAACAGAAATATGTAGAAGAAATAAGATTAAATATTTAATTGAAAAAAAAACATCGTAAAAAAAATTCTCCAAACAATTTTATCATTAAAAATTATTCAATTTTTATTAATATTGCTTTTCCATCGCATCATACAATATATTGTTATCAACAGTTTTAGCAAGTTTGTAGCGAAACTGTCTTCATTACATCATTTTTTGAACACTTGGACATACAGAAAGACATGAAAAAAATAAAGTAAGTGATCGTATGAGTAATATAATTCCATCTGAGCGGTTAAAAAAGGCAAGAACATTTGGAATCCTTTTTTGCAACATATATAACATATATGAGAGAACATTTCAAAATATTCGAAAAAAATATTAGATTTTAAAGTAGCAGAAAATAATTTAAGCTTTATTTAATATATAATAATATTATAAAAAGAAAAAATATATTTTATATGAAACGCCTATATACGAAATAATTTAAAAGACACCAATATGACTAATATGGTCTCTAGATAAAGGATATTTGTTATTCAAAAATAATCTCGAAGTTTATTAAAACAACTCTAATAAAAGTTGAGTTGAGAAGAAATACTATGTACATTTTTATTGGTTTAATTAGATAATTAGTTGTTTATGTTTATTAAGTACGTGAATAACACTTCTGGCAAAAATGTTTGTTCACGCGAACATTATATTGATGTATTAACCTTTCAATATTAAATTTTGAAATATTTTTCGCATCAAAAGATTCAATATTATATATTCTATTCTTACCAATTTCCTTGAATAGTTTCCAAATTTTTTCTTTATCGCTATACATTTTGTCTATTTTGTAATCGCTATTCTTTTTGTCTATTTCTATTTCGTCATATATTTCATTAATCTTTTTTATATTCTGCTCTCGATATTTGGACTTCGTTACTTTTCCATTAGCGTCCTTAACATCACTAGCCCTTCCACCTTTCAACTCATCGATTAGAATACTTTCCATCGCATCATAAAATTCAATAAGTGAATCCGGCTCCTTGTACTTGTGTATTTTTATATCATTTATATTTTTAAATTTCGTATTTTTCCAGTAACCCTTTTCATAAAGCATATCGAAAGTTAGCATGCCTTTATCATTCCTGTGTAATGGAATAGTTCTATTCTTACCCAGAAATGGCAAGTGGGCGGTAGCTCGTTTAAAATCATAAACTGGTGCGAAAGGGAGTATATGTTGTCTTAATGATGTAATATGAGATTTAGGAATCCTTTTAATTTGGTCTAAGTATTCTTCTAACTTTTTCTCTAACAAACGCTCATCTTTTAAACGCTCCTCTGAAAGCAGACCTCCAGTACATAAAATTTTTCTAATCATCCACAGAAGACTTTCATTAGATATACCATCATCTACTGAATAAATTCCTCCCCCGACCTCCAAATGGTCCCCCGGAAACCAAATCTCTTCGAACTTAATACACGTACATTTTTTATTCTTTCCACTTTCTTCATTCTTTCTACATTCTTCACATTTTTCATTCTCATTATTTACAGGTATCGGATCAAAGAAAGCTGACTTTTCATGAATGCTTAAAACTTGGTATACATTTTTAACACACTTGGATATATCGTTATCATAGAGTTTATATTCAATTCCTTTTACAATTGTAAATGAGGGAAAACCATGGGCACCGACAGTATCCCATAGTCCAAGAAACTTAATTTCAGTAGGGTCTGGATGACTAAATTCACTTCGAAATGATACAGATTCCTGTGAATTTGAATGAAGATTCGGATTTCCGTTACGATAAAGATCAAAAGCTCGATTAATAAGTTCTTTGCTATCATATCTCACTATTCCACAATTTCGTATCATTCTAGCAACACATCTCACTGTATAAGCACCACGACTAAAACCAAAGAGCCATATTTCTTTACGTTTATTTTTATTTTCTTTATCGTTATACTGTCTGACTATATGTCTGTAGACACTTTTGATTTTGTCATCAATATGACAAGCTGTCATTGAATCTATTACTTTTAACTTTTCACCCACTCCCTTTTCATAATAATGATCTTCGTGGAGAAAAGCTCCTTGAACAATTTCATGATTTTTACGATGTTTCCGATTTCGTTCTTTGAGATTTTCAAGCCATTCAAAATCCGAAATTTCGCGAGTTCCATCTTTCTCTCTCTCTCTCTCTTTACAATATTTATCATACAATAAGAGGATATGCAATTTATAAACGTTGGTTTCAGCGGTCGGCCCACTCAAAGTACCATCACACAATACAACAATATTGACGGTTTCTTTGTTAGTCATTGAAGAGATAAGTCAAAAAGGATTTAATTTTTGCGAAAAATTCTGAAAGGTGGAATATGTGAAAAATTGCACTTACGTTGGTATATATATATATATATATCAATTTTGCGGCGGCTTACTTTCCGATTTTGCAGCAGGTACCTGCCGATTTGCAGTATGCATATGCACTAGTAATTCCTTTTTAAATAGTTTAGATGTTTAAAATATCTACGGTGCGGTGAAACATGTGTATCATATAAAAAATAATATGCCATGTTTGTAATTAAATTTGACTATATAATATGAATTTACTGGACTTTTGACCATCTTAATTATTCCAAAAAAAAGAAAGTGATTGTAGATTTTCGAATTCTGCTTCAAATTCAGTTTTATTTATTTCAAAAAAAAGAAAGCGATTGAAAATCACAATATAGGCCGCTGCAAGATTTTACAAAAAAAGAAATGATAATAGGAAACTTAAAACCGACAAAATATTCGTCATTGATATTTTACAAAAAAAAGAACATAATCAGATATTTCAGTGCATCGATATTTTACAAAAAAAGCGCATCAAAAACTTAATATTTTACAAAAAAAGGACATATCAGCGCATGCATCGAAAAAAGAGAAACTTAAAACTATCGTGATGTTTTACAAAAAAGGATAATCAGATATGTCAGCGCATCGAAAAAAGAAATATTCGTCATTGATATTTACAAAAATTTGGCGTTACTGTCCACCGCATGATTTTTCAGGATATAACCTGTCTGTGTCTGCGTTGCCCCACGCAGATCGACAATTATTATTTTTTTAGCCGTCATTTTTTCCGTTTCTGCGTGGAATAATAGTGGTTAGGTTATATCCTGTATGCGTGGTCAAAAGCAGACAGGTTATATCCTGAAAATTTCATGCGAATGTGCTGTTGCTGTCTCTATTCGAGACATAAGTGGAAATTGCGAAGAATTTAAAGGGCAGTAAATGAAATTTTGGTTATTGTTATTTATCTCGTGTTCGTTAACAAAAACTCTTATTTTTATATTTCAAAGTAATGCAAATTTGCCTAGCTCATCAGCTGAAATCTTCGCTCCATTATATAACTTCTTCCTTAAATGTAATTACGCAGCAATAGAATTATTTCAAAATTTAATTAGAAAAAGATGACTTCGATTTCCTTATGAGAATCTTAAATGGAAAATGAAGTTAATACGAAGAACGTAAACAGCATTTTAAATCGGTACAAACTATTAGCCAAGTAATTTATATTATTTACTCGGTAAAAAGTTATTACTTTAAAATTAATGATTTGAAAAATAGTAACTTAGATAAAATAGGTACTTGGATAAGTAGTAAAACAAATAATATGAAGTAATGAGAAGGAACTATCGTTTTAGGGCTCAATATACTTCTCCCTTTAAACATCTACTACTCCATTCATTTTATTATAATAATCAATGAAATAAATAAAGATTTTTGCCCAGCCCACACGAGGTTTCTTACGGAGAACGGGCATAAATTATTTGCAATGCAATTTCACCGCAAAATAAAATTTTGTTCTTTATTAAATCGATTACAATTAATATGAAATTTTTTAGACCAAAGATTCTAAAATTTCATGAACCGCAATCATCAAGATAGATAATTATGAATATCTTGACTGACTTTTACAAATCCTGTCACTACTCGAGTGTATTTAGGATTAATTTCTTCATCTTCAGACCGTAAGCAGCTAGAGTTAAAGCTCATTTCATCATTTGCATCACTTTTATGTGTAATCCATATAAACATTATCTCAATATTATCGTATTTTGGTAATTCGAATCCTCTCCAAATATTATTAGCAAAAAAAACTTCCCTCTGAATTGTTAGGACTTTCTTTATTAAGGAAAATCTGAATTGGGACAACATACAATTTAATGCGTCCTTGTTTGATAAGATATCAGTAATCCATCGAACGCCCTTTGGTTCCAAATGCTTGGTATGTAAAATGTACATGTTTCTTCACTTGCAGAAGTTTTTATTCCTTGCGAAAAATATTCCATTTTGTTTGGTTTAAATTTGATGCCATTTCTTCAAATGTTGGCAATACATTTTGCCCATTTCATAGAGATAATTCGCCATGCAATCCCGTGCTATCCCACAAACATAATAACAGATCATTTTTAGTGTTAGAAGAAGCGAGAATAAAATCAAATCATTAATTCTGTAGCTACATTGAGGAAATCTAAAGCTCTCAATCGGTTCGGTTTGTTAATATATAAACCGAAATAAACAGAAACCGAACCGAATATTTCGGTGTACATAAATACATATTGATTTTGGAGGATTTTGATAATTATTGAATTCATAAAAACCGAAAAAACTGGTTCGGTACGGTTTAAGTCGGTATCGGTTCGGTTCGGTTTTGGATAATTATTATTCGGTTTCAAAACGAATCCGGACCGTTGAGAGCTTTAAGGAAATCCTTTTATCAAAAATGGCAACATCATGCTGACGTAAAGCTCTTAATCGGTTCAGTCTGGTTTACAGAATCTGAACTGAATATTTCGGTTTACATATGTGCATATTGATTTTGGATGATTTTTATAATTATTGATATAAAAACCGAATAAAACTGGTTCGGTTCGGTTTTGGATAATTATTATTCGGTTTCAAACCGAATCCGAACCGTCGAGAGCTTTAAGCCGACGTGGAAAAATCAGTACTACCAATCACGAAACAAACTAAAATGCATACAATTTCCATCTTGGGGTATGATATCTGAAAATTCGTCATCGGCTGTTTTATCTTTGATACTAATTGTTGATTTAAGTAGTCAAATACATTTTCAAAATCCTTGCAATTAGAATTCAACAATTCATTTAAGAAGAGCGGAATTTTGCCAGTGATATCTTCAATTTGACCCGTTTGTTCATTGTTGTCAAAATGGAATTATACTTCTTTCATCTCTTAAATTGAACATTACATTAATACATAAAAATTCACAACATATAGAGTATCTTAGTCTTTTTTTAATTTTTGGCGCAATACTGCATTTCCATTTGCTGAAGAACTCGTAATATAAAAATGATAACTGCACATTCGATGAATTTTATTTTCAATATCTTGTTTTTTTTTTGTTAATTCCAATATCACTACAATCATCCGATAAAATATAATTATTTACAAAAATCTATATAAGCATTAATTTTGCATGTTTTCATACCATCATCCACGTAAGGCAGGCTAAAGCCAGTTTGCGACAATCGGGAAGAGATACAACATGTTTTCCGCTCCGAAGAAGAAAACAAGTTATTGCTGTAAGAATATGTCACCTTCCATAAATAAACATTCTCATATAACCAAATTGTTTTTTGCTTAGAACATAGCTGAAATCCTTTCTTCCCATAAAAGTGAAAAAACCATCATCGTTAGTAGCAAACTTATCTACTGATAAAGTTCCAAGAAATGGAAATGGTAATAAAAGGAAATTTTGGGACTCGAGTGAATATCGAGATTCTCATCAAGTTTCTTTATGTCCGCCATAATTTTACGAGAACTTTATATACATGTTAATACGATTGATGCTTATTTATAAATACCTATTAAAATTTCACTTTTTATTCCTTGGCTTTCATTACCCTCATCCATTTCTTTTTGTTTTCTTTTTCCTGATCGAATAAAATGATGAGATATGAA
Source organism: Diversispora epigaea (assembly GCA_003547095.1). NCBI lineage: Eukaryota > Fungi > Glomeromycota > Glomeromycetes > Diversisporales > Diversisporaceae > Diversispora > Diversispora epigaea. The sequence continues at coordinate 104,871 of PQFF01000204.1, forward strand.
GTAACTGCAAATTTCCTTGTTTGAAAAGTAAAACACTTACTTACCAGTGGTGGTGGGCAAAATGATATGGATACGCTCCATTGGAGGGTTATTTGAGTAAATTTCATTAACCAAACAACTTAACACCTCCGAAATCTCTTTCAATTTCAGTTTTGATATTTTGAAGAATTTCTATGTTTTCATCAGTTTCTTAGATCTCAACCTTCCAAAGTTCCATTTTAAAGCTATTAATAATATTGTCTTTCTCCTCCCCGATGAATTCCTTGAAAAGTCAAACATTGAATCGGTCAAAAGGGATTGTATTATTTTCAACTGTAATTCTTTCTCTAATAATAACCGGAAAACAACAAGTTTCATTTAGGGCAAACCAATTTAAAATAATTTTGGCCATATTTCCGTGAACAAGAAAAAAAAATGGAATTAAAACAAGGTTCAAAAAAGTTCATTTTTCTGTAAAGTACAAATAAAGACCTTTGTTGATTATTGTTGATGACGTTCAGTCACCAGACATGTCAACAAAAGCGTAATGCAAATATCAATAAATTATTTTAAATTAATTTATTTTTACAATAGTTTGTTCAATATAGTTGTAAAATTGTTTCATTAGAAAAATTAAAAAAAAAATGAAGATCTTACCATCCATCAGGAAAGAAATCAGATAAGTAATATTAATAAAAATAAAGATCTTATTACGAAATCCCGAGTATTAAAAAAATAATGAAAGATCTTATCATGGAATCTATCATCAATCCAGGTATTAAAAAAAATCAGGTGAAAAAAATAAAGTAATATATTTGTGAATCAAAGAATCTACCTTATTCATCCGAAATTATGTAAATTAACATTAATAAATAATAGTGATAAAATAAATAAATAATATAATCATCCCCTTTTTTCCGAAAATATAAAAAATAACAATAACCCCAAATTTGTGTTAAATGATTATAATTACAATGAGCAGACCTTCATCAGGAAGTTTTTTTAACCGTATGATAAATTGTGTGGGTATCGTAAATTTACATAAAATTTTGCGAAAAATCCGTATAAATTACGTAAATTTTTACGCAATTTCACGTAAATTTACGATAACCACGCAAATTTACGGTTAAAAAAACTTCCTGATGTTAAAATGTTCCAGTTATTTGTTTTTTCACAGCATGCTGTCACGTCTCTAGTAGGTTATTCTATTAGTAGGATAGAAAAAATATCTCGCGCACATCTGTTACATTTCTAATTAATAAAAATTCCTCATGCTACTTTGTCATTGTTTTAATAAAAAAAATCGGCTAAAAAAATCAAAAAAATTACCCTATATAGTATCGGCTTAGCTGATTTTCAAAAAATCGGCCGACTAAGCCGGCTAAATCGGCTAAGTCGGCTAATGACCTTTCGGCTTCGAACACTAGTTCTATGTAAAACTTTTTTTTTTTAAAAAAAAACAAAAATGAGCTCCAATGAAGCAACCATCACTTTACCAAATAATAAGACCATTAAAAGTAAATTATTATATTATTATAATGTAATTAGCTATATCAGGATTATATTTTATTAAATTATAAATTATTATAATTTCTCTTTTAGCTCCCACCGGTCTATTTATCAATAACGAATTTGTTGACTCGGTTGATGGGAAACGTTTCAAAACCATTAATCCCGTTACCGAAAAAGANTGTTCCAGTTATTTGTTTTTTCACAGCATGCTGTCACGTCTCTAGTAGGTTATTCTATTAGTAGGATAGAAAAAATATCTCGCGCACATCTGTTACATTTCTAATTAATAAAAATTCCTCATGCTACTTTGTCATTGTTTTAATAAAAAAAATCGGCTAAAAAAATCAAAAAAATTACCCTATATAGTATCGGCTTAGCTGATTTTCAAAAAATCGGCCGACTAAGCCGGCTAAATCGGCTAAGTCGGCTAATGACCTTTCGGCTTCGAACACTAGTTCTATGTAAAACTTTTTTTTTTTAAAAAAAAACAAAAATGAGCTCCAATGAAGCAACCATCACTTTACCAAATAATAAGACCATTAAAAGTAAATTATTATATTATTATAATGTAATTAGCTATATCAGGATTATATTTTATTAAATTATAAATTATTATAATTTCTCTTTTAGCTCCCACCGGTCTATTTATCAATAACGAATTTGTTGACTCGGTTGATGGGAAACGTTTCAAAACCATTAATCCCGTTACCGAAAAAGAAATTACTACGGTAGCTGAAGCATCGGAAAAAGATGTAGATTTAGCAGTAGATGCTGCCGAAAAAGCTTTTAATGAAGTTTGGCGATATTTTACTGGAGCTCAAAGATGTAAACTGCTTAATAAATTGGCAGATTTGATGGAACGTGATTTGGATGAATTGGCTACTTTAGAATCTTTGGATAATGGTAAAACTTACAAAGGCGCTAAGGCCTTTGATATTCCGAATTCGATTGAGGTTTATAGATATTATGCTGGATGGTGTGATAAGATTCATGGAAAGGTAATCTATCATGTCTGATGAGATTTTATTACATATATCTTCTCGGCTCTATTTCTCTATCTCTTCTTTATCATTCTCCTTATCTTCTCTGACTTCTCTAATGGGTATATCATTATTATAGACTTATGAATCGCAAAAAAAATTCAGTTACACTCGACGTGAACCTTTTGGTGTGTGTGCTGCGATCATTCCATGGAACTTCCCTATAACGATGCAATCCTGGAAACTAGGTCCAGCTTTAGCATGCGGTAATTTATTTCTATCGTTATTCTTTTTTTTTTTTTTTGATTTTTAAAATTTAAAAATTTTTTTTATAGGTAACACAATTGTGCTTAAATCTTCCGAATACACTCCCTTGACTGCATTAAAAGTTGCTACTTTGATTAAAGAAGCTGGATTTCCGAAAGGTGTTGTCAATATTTTGAATGGATATGGTAAACCTACCGGAAGTGCTATGGGTAATTACTATTATTTCCATTTTATTTCCACATGCGTTTAAGANACTTATCAAGGACCAGTTGTTTCTAAAACACAATTTGATAGGTATAAGTTCGATTCTTTTTGAATATATATATATATATATAAAAAGCAATAATATTAATTTAATAATTCTATATACTATTCAATAAAAGGGTTATGGGTTATATCGAAACTGGAAAAAAGGAAGGTGCTACTTGTTTGATGGGAGGCGATAGACATGGAAAAGAGGGATACTTCATTAAACCAACCATTTTTACTGATGTGGTAAATTTTAATATAAATTAAAATAATTTGAATTTTCAATTATTTGATATTTTATTTTATTTTAATAATAATTATTCTTTTGTTTGTATATTTAAAGAAAGAAGAAATGACCATAATGCAAGAAGAAATTTTTGGTCCCGTGGTGGCAATTTCAAAGTTTAATACGATTGATGAAGTTATTGAAAAAGCTCATATGACCACCTTTGGTTTGGTTGCTGCCATATTCCCAAAGGATACTTCACGTGCTATCAAGATTTCTAACGAGTTGAAAGTTGGAACTGTTTGGGGTATTTTTTTTTTTTTTTTTAAAAAAAAACAAAAATGAGCTCCAATGAAGCAACCATCACTTTACCAAATAATAAGACCATTAAAAGTAAATTATTATATTATTATAATGTAATTAGCTATATCAGGATTATATTTTATTAAATTATAAATTATTATAATTTCTCTTTTAGCTCCCACCGGTCTATTTATCAATAACGAATTTGTTGACTCGGTTGATGGGAAACGTTTCAAAACCATTAATCCCGTTACCGAAAAAGAAATTACTACGGTAGCTGAAGCATCGGAAAAAGATGTAGATTTAGCAGTAGATGCTGCCGAAAAAGCTTTTAATGAAGTTTGGCGATATTTTACTGGAGCTCAAAGATGTAAACTGCTTAATAAATTGGCAGATTTGATGGAACGTGATTTGGATGAATTGGCTACTTTAGAATCTTTGGATAATGGTAAAACTTACAAAGGCGCTAAGGCCTTTGATATTCCGAATTCGATTGAGGTTTATAGATATTATGCTGGATGGTGTGATAAGATTCATGGAAAGGTAATCTATCATGTCTGATGAGATTTTATTACATATATCTTCTCGGCTCTATTTCTCTATCTCTTCTTTATCATTCTCCTTATCTTCTCTGACTTCTCTAATGGGTATATCATTATTATAGACTTATGAATCGCAAAAAAAATTCAGTTACACTCGACGTGAACCTTTTGGTGTGTGTGCTGCGATCATTCCATGGAACTTCCCTATAACGATGCAATCCTGGAAACTAGGTCCAGCTTTAGCATGCGGTAATTTATTTCTATCGTTATTCTTTTTTTTTTTTTTTGATTTTTAAAATTTAAAAATTTTTTTTATAGGTAACACAATTGTGCTTAAATCTTCCGAATACACTCCCTTGACTGCATTAAAAGTTGCTACTTTGATTAAAGAAGCTGGATTTCCGAAAGGTGTTGTCAATATTTTGAATGGATATGGTAAACCTACCGGAAGTGCTATGGGTAATTACTATTATTTCCATTTTATTTCCACATGCGTTTAAGAGATCATTTATATTTATTTTATTTATATTCGTTTTAATAAATCTAATAAAATTTAGCATATCATATGAAGATTGATAAAATTGCTTTTACTGGTAATTTTATTTATTTATTTATTATTAATTTTTAATATAGATTTATTAATATATTTATTTACTAAAATCTTTGTTAAAGGTTCCACTGCGACAGGAAAATATATCTTAAAAGCATCATCTGAGAGTAATTTGAAAAAAGTTTCTTTGGAATTAGGAGGAAAGTCTCCCAGTATCATATTCGCCGATGCCGATCTTGAAGAAGCAGTTAAATGGGTTCACTCGGGGATTTTCTATAATTCTGGTCAATGTTGTATGGCCGGTTCAAGAATATATGTCGAAAATTCTGTATATGATGAATTTATTAATAAATTTAAAGAACATACGGAAAATATCAAAATTGGCGATCCATTCGAAAGTGATACTTATCAAGGACCAGTTGTTTCTAAAACACAATTTGATAGGTATAAGTTCGATTCTTTTTGAATATATATATATATATATAAAAAGCAATAATATTAATTTAATAATTCTATATACTATTCAATAAAAGGGTTATGGGTTATATCGAAACTGGAAAAAAGGAAGGTGCTACTTGTTTGATGGGAGGCGATAGACATGGAAAAGAGGGATACTTCATTAAACCAACCATTTTTACTGATGTGGTAAATTTTAATATAAATTAAAATAATTTGAATTTTCAATTATTTGATATTTTATTTTATTTTAATAATAATTATTCTTTTGTTTGTATATTTAAAGAAAGAAGAAATGACCATAATGCAAGAAGAAATTTTTGGTCCCGTGGTGGCAATTTCAAAGTTTAATACGATTGATGAAGTTATTGAAAAAGCTCATATGACCACCTTTGGTTTGGTTGCTGCCATATTCCCAAAGGATACTTCACGTGCTATCAAGATTTCTAACGAGTTGAAAGTTGGAACTGTTTGGGGTATTTTTTTTTTTTTTTTTTGT
>PQFF01000204.1:111143-151395 GCA_003547095.1 Diversispora epigaea
TTTTTTTTTTTTTTTTTTGTATTGATATTTATATTTCTTATTTAAATTTAGATTTATTTATTATTTATATTTTTATTATTTATATATTTAATTATTTCTTTTTATTTTTTAGTTAACCTTTATAATATAATCAATCCTTATTCGTAAGTACTTTATATTCTCTTGTCACCACTTTTATATTTCACTATTATTTCATCTAATACCTATTAATTATTTTATCACAATTAGTCCGTTTGGTGGATATAAACAATCCGGAATGGGTCGTGAACTTGGAAAGTATGCATTGAAAGAGTACACTCAAGTAAAGACTGTTCAAATTAATTTGGGCATGACTGTATAATATAAAAATTGTTAAACAAAGAGTTACGTTGTTATGTAATAGTTGTTTCGTAATGTAATTGCTGTATTTGCAAACATTTTTGTATGTATTTAACTTAAAGGAAATATAATAAAAAAAGGTTTTTGATAATCAAAAAAATTTTTGAACATAACAACCAAGTTTCCAATTTGCAAGGTGACAAGAATTCCAATTAACGTTTCTGGTATAGACATATACTCTTTATTGTCTCACGAAGCGATGATACCGAAAAGGTTATATACATACCTTTTATTAGGATAACTATCTTTTACAATACAATTCGAAATTATTTGCTATGAATAAAATTTAAATACATTATTACAGAACAAAATATTTATTTTGCAAGTTTTAAAAATTTCTTTTTGATTTTATTGCTTCAAATTTAAAAAAAAAATTCATTGTTGCAAATAAGTAAAGACAAATTTTTAAATAACAACAAGAATTCAGGGGTCAGGCCAATAAAATTATAATTCGGGAATACTAAATATAAATATGCATTTAATAGTAATTGGTAAAATTAAATAGGAAAGATAAATAAATAAATATAAAATAATTCAAATATAATCGATTGCTTGGTTATAACTTACTCATCATCTATCTTTCTCAGGATCTAATGATTAGAATGTAGAAAAATTTATTACATTAGTATTGTGAAATAATTTATAGTCATAAATTATTAAAGGCTAATTAATTAAGAATTACCTTCCGGATTCTTGTGTTATTGTGTTCTCGTTCAATTGATTTCGGAATTGTCAAATATATATTTTTACTTTCATTTTTATGTTATTTATTTCATCGTATTTTATTATTGTTTCGGACTTCTAGAGAGAATTTGTAACTATGCAATATTATTCTTATATATCTCACGCAATTCTATTGAATGATAAATTCTATTTTTTTTTATTGGGAATTAGGATTTCTTTCATTAGTTGTTTTAGATGATAATTGTTGGTGATTGTTATCAGGTTTTTTGAAGTTGATAAATGTTATCGATTTTTTAATTATGTTTCACAAGTGGATTTCACAATATCAACCCAAATATCTAGCAAGAACTTCTTAAAATACGCCATAAAAATACGACTCGTTGAACTAAAGGATAATAACCACCAACTATTTCGTCAGTTATCGCAACTTTTGCAACCACAATTGCGTCAGTATGCAAATATTATATTACATCGAAGTTTCATTTCAAAAAAAAATTACCCTTTATTGATGGCATCCATCACTTTTTTTTTTTTTGAATGACCTGTTGTAATTAAGCAGATAAAATTAGAATTGAAAAAATCTTTCAGAGTCCTTTAGAAAATATTGCCTTAATCAGATAAAATTAACTTTTTAATATCAAAAAGATAATTTCTCTGTTATTGATGGAATTATTAACTACACTTTCCTTGAATGGCTTGGTAAAATTACAGTATGCCGATATAATCAAGTATCAAAAAGATTTTAAGTTCCTTTAGACCATGTGTTCTTTTATTGGTAATTTTATGTTCAGATGTATATCTCAGTAGGGAATTACATGGACCAAGTGGACTATATGAATATTATGAACTATATGGATAATATGAACTATACGGATTACAAGGATTGAATTATCAAATCCATGAGAGAAAAAAAGGATCGATAACTGATGTTCATTAGAGACATTAGAATTATCCACTCTCTTCTTTTCAATTATATTTAGTGACTGACGATCTTACTTGAGTTAATTTGATGGATTATAGATTATAATATATTATAGATTATAATATATTATTTATTAATAATAAATTAATAAATAATAATAATAGTAAAGTCCTAATTCCCATTCCCATTCCCGCTTTAAAATAGAAAAAAAATATCCCTCAGCCAACAATCTAGGTGCTCTGGCTCTAATGTATAGTTAACTATCATAGAAAATAGTGTACAGCCAACCATACATCAGAAGTGTGCCAGGGTATTGACCTTTTGCTCATTAAGAAACCATAATCCCGTCCAACCAAGAAAGTGGGAAATCTTCACTTGTCTAAGTAAAGACTTCCCACTTTCTAAGCGAACAGTAAAATCATTCCTTAATAAGAAAGACCAACAATAATTCCTTGAATCTTCTCACCAGAAACCGCAATCCCATCACTCACTAAGAAAATATACATTTGTTTCGTTGCCAAAACANATAACTGATGTTCATTAGAGACATTAGAATTATCCACTCTCTTCTTTTCAATTATATTTAGTGACTGACGATCTTACTTGAGTTAATTTGATGGATTATAGATTATAATATATTATAGATTATAATATATTATTTATTAATAATAAATTAATAAATAATAATAATAGTAAAGTCCTAATTCCCATTCCCATTCCCGCTTTAAAATAGAAAAAAAATATCCCTCAGCCAACAATCTAGGTGCTCTGGCTCTAATGTATAGTTAACTATCATAGAAAATAGTGTACAGCCAACCATACATCAGAAGTGTGCCAGGGTATTGACCTTTTGCTCATTAAGAAACCATAATCCCGTCCAACCAAGAAAGTGGGAAATCTTCACTTGTCTAAGTAAAGACTTCCCACTTTCTAAGCGAACAGTAAAATCATTCCTTAATAAGAAAGACCAACAATAATTCCTTGAATCTTCTCACCAGAAACCGCAATCCCATCACTCACTAAGAAAATATACATTTGTTTCGTTGCCAAAACAAATCCATAAATTCTTAGCAAGAGATAGTAAAACCATTTCTTGATAAGAAGAGAACTATGAAAGTTCTTAACAAGAAATAGAACAATTAAGTTCTGAAAGTTTGAGGAAAAAAAATTTAGGTGGGAAAAGGGGGGTATTAATAGCTTTTTCAATTTTTTTAGATTATGGGACGCATTGGTCACACTAGTTAGCTGTGACTTATGGTATCATCATAATCATATGCTTCGCTGACAAATGTTAAAATGTGCAAAAAACTATGATAATCTTATTTTAATAATATATTATATTATGTTAATATAAATACAAAATCGGAGATTCAAATCTTACATACATAAAATATTATATATTATTAAATTACTAACCAATTTGGTGCGTCATCACATAATTTTTTTATCATTGGGTCTAGAATTTTTTTTGAAATTTCTCACGTCTTTTGCTCAATAATTAAGTTTTGATATATAATGATTTTTTAATAGTGAACAATAATTCTTATTGTTCACATATTGAATGATTAATGCATCAATAGATGATATATAGTCAATAGAAAAATATATCACATCTTTTCTCATTATTAAAATGTATAATTAATGTGAATAATGAGAATAATTGTTCACAATTAAAAAATAATGTTATCTGATATAATTTATCATGATCTTAAAATTTGAAAATTATATTTTGCATGCATGAAAAGTTTTTTTTTTTTTATAATAAATTTAAAAAAAAAGGAGGCAAAATTTCTCAAGATTTTTTTCCTTTTTTTCCACACTCTTTCTTGTTTATAATAATAACAATTTACTTTTTTTTTATAATAATGGTAACTATTTTAATGTATAAATAATCTTTATCGAGAATTCAATTTATACGCTATGACTTGTGTGTATTTATACAAAGTCTAGAATGACACTTTTTTTTTAAAAAAAAAAGTGGTTCCTGGTGCCTTGTGTATCTTTATCATTAAAAGTGTTATACAAACTATTATAAATCTTTATGGTGTTATTATTTAAACTACAAGTTTTACNTAATGCATCAATAGATGATATATAGTCAATAGAAAAATATATCACATCTTTTCTCATTATTAAAATGTATAATTAATGTGAATAATGAGAATAATTGTTCACAATTAAAAAATAATGTTATCTGATATAATTTATCATGATCTTAAAATTTGAAAATTATATTTTGCATGCATGAAAAGTTTTTTTTTTTTTATAATAAATTTAAAAAAAAAGGAGGCAAAATTTCTCAAGATTTTTTTCCTTTTTTTCCACACTCTTTCTTGTTTATAATAATAACAATTTACTTTTTTTTTATAATAATGGTAACTATTTTAATGTATAAATAATCTTTATCGAGAATTCAATTTATACGCTATGACTTGTGTGTATTTATACAAAGTCTAGAATGACACTTTTTTTTTAAAAAAAAAAGTGGTTCCTGGTGCCTTGTGTATCTTTATCATTAAAAGTGTTATACAAACTATTATAAATCTTTATGGTGTTATTATTTAAACTACAAGTTTTACATTTCGTAAGTGTTATTTAAGCAATAAAGTTTTACATTAAAATGTTAATTTATATTAATAAAATATTTTTGAATTTAACATAATAAAACGAAAGTTTTTAGAATAATTTATTAGTTAGTTATCTGAACAAGATATCTTTAATAAAATAATTTGCATAATGTATTAGATTTTAAGAAGAAAATAATTTAACTTAAATCACTTTTATTATATATATAATATTATAAAAAAGGAAAAAAATATTTTTATACGAAATAATTCAAAGACGCCAATATTACTAATATGGTCTAAAGAAAACACTTAGGTACTTGAATTAAAAGGATATTTATTGTTCAAAAATAATCTCGAAGTTTATTAAAACAGCTCTAATAAAAGAAATAAAATGATGACTTGACTTAGAAGCACATCAAGCAATTCTTGTCCTTGCATACATTATATCGATGTATTAACCTTTCAATATTAAATTTTGAAATAGTTTTCGCATCAAAAGATTCAATATTATCTATTTTTTCCTTACCAATTTCGTTGAACAGTTTCCTGATACCCTCTTTGTCTATTTTGTCATCATTGTCTATTTCATTATCGCTATCCTTTTTGTCTATTTCGTCACATATTTCCTTAATCTCTTTTATATTTTTTATATTCTGCTCTTGATACTTGGCCTTCGTTCCATTATCATCCGTAGCATTACTAGTACTTCCACTACTTGTCCCTTTCAACTCCCCGATTAGAATATCTTCCATCACTTGATAAAATTTAATAAGTGAATCTGGCTTCTTGCGCTTGTGTTCTGTTATATTTATATTTTTTATATTTTTAAATTTCGTACTTTCCCAGTGACCCTTTTTATGGAGCAGATCGAAAGTTAGCATGCCGTTATCATCCTTGTATAATGGAATAATTCTATCCCTACCCATTAATGGCAAGAAGGTGGTAGCTCGTTTAATAGCATATGCTGGTAATAAAGAGAGTACGTGTTGTGATAATGATTTAGATTTTGGAATCTGGTTTAAGCATTCCTTTATCTTATTTTCTAAGAAACTTTTTTCTTTTAAACGCTCTTCTGAAAACAGACCTCCAGTACATAAAATTTTTTCAATCATCCACCGAAGACTTTCATTAGATATATCATAATCTTCTGAAAAAATCCCTCCCCCGACCTCCAAATGTTCCCCCGGAAACCAAATCTCTTTGCGCTTAATATGTGCATATTTTTGACATTTTTCATTCTTCTTACATTCTTCACAATTTCCACATTTTGTTTCGTTTACAGATATCGGTTCAAAGAAAGATGATTTTTCATGAATACTTAAAACTTGGTATACATTTTTAACTATCTTGGATATATTGTTATTATGGAGTCTCAAATATTCAAGTCCTTTTCCAATTGTAAGTGAGGGGATACCACAGGCACCAACAGTATCCCATAGTCCAAGAAACTTAATTGCGGTAGATTCTATTGGATGACTAAATGACTTTTGGAATAATTTAGATTCCTGTTCCTTTGGACTATGATTCGGATTTCTACTACGATAAAGTTCATAAGCACGATTAATAAGTTCTTTGCTATCATATCTCAATATTCCACAATTTCGTATCATTCCAGCAACACATCTTACTGTGTAAGCACCACGGCTAAAACCAAAGAGCCATATTTCTTTTTTTTTATTTTTATTTTCGTTATCATTATACCGTCTGACTATATGTCTGTAGGCATATTTGATTTTTTCATCAACATCAAAAGCTATTAGTGCATCCACTGCATTGACCTTTCCACCCACTCCCGGTTCATAATAATTATCTTCATAGCGAAAAGCGTCTTGAGGAATTTCACAGTTTTGACGATATTTCAGATTCTGTTTATAGAGTTCTTCAAAAAAGTTATCAGAATGAATTCCGCGAATTCCATTAGCTTTATACAACAATAAGAGTGCATGCAATTTATAAACGTTGGTTCCAATGGTCGGCCAATTAAAAGTACCATCACAAAATACAACAATATTGGCGGTTTCTTTACTATTTTTTTCCATAGAAGAGGGTCAAAAAGAATTTATTTTTTATTTTTTGCGAAAAATACTGAATGGCGGCATATGTGAAAGATTATACTTACGTTAGTGTATCTTTGTGATTTTGCAGTGGGTGCTGTAGGTACCCGTAATTTCTTTTTGAATTGTATAAAACTCGATTTTTATTAACGTATGAAAATAAGCGAAAATATGCCATACTTGTGATATAATTTGAACTTTTGACCGTCTTATTTATTTTATTCATTCCAAAAAAAAAAAAAAGAAAGTTATTGTAAATTTCTATATTTTGTAAAATATTTCACAAAAAAAAGTACATAATCAGATCAGATATTTGATCGTCCTTATGCATCGAGAAAAATGCACATTCTGCATGCTTTAATTAATTATTTATTATTTATTAGTTTGGAGTTTTTTTTGAGGAAAATCGCTCCTTTTTGGGAAAAAAGGAAATGATTTTTGTGAATTTTTGAAAAACGAAATAAAAATAATTTTTATTTTTGCATTTTTAACTTTGGATAGATTTTTGATTCAAGGGGTACATATTTCTTACAAAAATTTTTCCTTTTTTTTATTTTTTATTTTTACTTATAATGTATTGTATATTTATAAATAAAAATAATAAAAATATTTTTCGAAACTAATTATATAATTATTGTAATAAATAATTTTTACCCAACATATTAATAACTATAATTTATAAAATATTAATAAACAAAAGGTGTTGCAAAAATAATAAAATAATAAAATAATATAACATTGTAACATTGTATATACCATTCAATTGAGGCATAGGAATCGTCCATTTTGAATATCCTTACGTAGGTGTTGATACCATGGGTTGTGGTTATTCAATTGAATTATTACATAAATTAGAAATTATAGCCGGATTTCCATTATAAAATCAAAATAGAATAATATAAATTATTAATAATAATAATGAATGATTTAAATTTTAAATTTTTTTTATTTATTTAGAATCATGATGAATTCATTAAATATTTTCACGATATTTGACTTTAGATTGAATTAAAATTTATCAGATTATTGTAATTTATTTAGTCAAAATATCGATACAATAATACCATATGTTATTGATTAATTTATAATACTCGTAATAAACTTTTTTCTATTCGTAATTCAGTAATTTATTACAAGAGGTATTTGATTTTATTATAATTTTTAATTATTTACGTATTATTTAATTTAATTTAATTTAATTTATTTATTTCAATTTAATTGGTTTAAATTATTTATTATTTATTTAATTTATTTTCATCGATTTATTTATTTAATTCATTTTATTTATTTTTATTTATTTATTTATTTAATTTAATTTAATTTATTTTCTTGTAGAATTTCAGTTTACGGTTTAGATATAATAATTCTTATTATTACTTATTATTTATGCAATTATTATTTATAAATCATTATCATTTAACTACTGATAGGTGCGGCATAAATATGATGAAATGGTGTGTAATCTTTAATTATTTTAATTATTTTAATTATTTTAATTATTATTATTATTTTAATTATTTTAATTATTATTATTATTTAATTATTTTAATTATTTTAATTATTATTATTATTTTAATTATTTTAATTATTATTATTATTTAATTATTTTTATTATTTTAATTATTATTATTATTTTAATTATTTTAATTATTTTAATTATTATTATTATTTTAATTATTTTAATTATTTTAATTATTATTATTATTTTAATTATTTTAATTATTTTAATAATTATAATTCCATCACATATTCCATTTATTTACATTTGTTAATCTACACATTCAATATACGCCTGCATTCCCATTTGAATTAAAATATAATATATACAATAAGCCCCACTACGTGAATCATCGAAAGAATGTGCAATTCAACTTCATAATTACACTCCATATTACACTCCACAAGATGAGATAGATAAAGGAACGTTTTGTTTATTCGTTAATAAGAGTAATCCTAAAGAACTTTTTGAAGCATTACAAGAGATCATCAAAAATCGAGAATAATAATAAGAATAATAGTAATGGTAATGATGAGATGATGATGATGAATCAGATGATTTGGTCCAAACTAACTCGACAAATTCAAGAATTTCAATGGATCTATCTATGGATTAAATGTTAAGTTTTGATCAATTGGAAATTTTGAGGATAATTATCAAGCAAGAAAAGTGAAACTTGCAATGTAAAACATTTATATGAGGAAAGGATTTAACTGTGATGAGAATTTGGATGAAGAGTATTTAATTTATTTATTTATTTAATTTATGTAATTTATTTATTTATTGATTGATTATTATTTATTTTTTATTCTATTTTTTATAGTTAAATTTTGAGTTTGAATGTTTAAGAGAAATTATAAGAGCTATTATTCAAAAAGCCATTGAAGAGGTATTATTATTATTGATTATTATTTATTATTTATCGTTATTTATTATTATTTATTATTATTTATTTATTTATTTATTGTTTATCATTATTTATTATTTTTTTAATAGTACAATTGGTTAATCTTTAGGATAAATGTTTGATTCACCAATATGAACATGTTGAATTCTTTGAGAGTTTACAAAAAAAGTAAGTAAAATAACATCTAATAATAATAATAAATATTATTATTACTATGACATTTTTAATATAGAATATTTTAATTTATTATAATTAGCTTTTTGTATTTTTTATTTGTTTATAGTTAAATCTGCTGACGAAGTATATTAATTACTTTCACAAGAAGTATCTCTCCTACAAGAATTATATGTTAAATGTCCAAGATTTCGCGATGGATGTTGGAAAGACGTGCCTTAATTGAGGTAAAATTATTATTCATTTGTTTCTTTATTGATTTCCACATTACATTAAATTTATTCTTTATATTAACATCCATTATTCACAGAAAATGATCGAATTCAAAAAAAGGACCCACGTCCTTCTTTCAAAGATCATTCCGACTATTGGAAGAAGAAAATGAAGAAAATCTTGTTCTAGGATACAAAAATTTGGCGTTGCTTGTGCATCAACGAAAACTCTTATTTTTTATATCTTAATGTAATAGCATCATTGAAGGATTTTTTTGTTTCCTTTAATTTTTTTCTTTTTAAATACAATAAATTATTCATTAATAATAATATTTTATATTTATAAAGAAATACTTTTAAAGCACTTAACTAACATGGTATTTTATTATGGACTTACAAATATCCATGAAATGGGCTTAATGCATAAAGATTTTCATCCTGGTAACATAGTTAATCAGACTTTAGCTTTAAGTTATATTACTGATTTTGGACTGTGCAAACCAGTTACTGAAAATGATTCAGAAAAAATTTATGGTGTAATTCCATACATGGCACCTAAAACATTGTATAGAGGAGAATACACCCAAGCATCTGATATTTATTCTTTTGGTATTGTTATGTTAGAAGTTCTAACTAGTTATCCACCATATTATAATATCCCACATAATGAAAATCTTGTAATGGACATTTACAAAGGGCTTAAACCTGAAATTAAGTGTGAAATTCCTCAATTTTTCAAAGAAATTATGGAAAAATGTTGGTATTTTGAATCTCTCAATCGTCCAACTGCTAAAGAATTGAAACTTCAACTTGATGAATATTTCCATGGTGATGAAATAAGAAAACAAGTTAAATCAGCAAAAAAATCAAACAAGAATTTTATTAAATGAAATGCATCCTGAAGCAATCTATACAAGTAGACTCATATCTAAACTTACCATTCCTAAATGTGGTGCATTTATTGAATATGATACATTTAATAAGTATATTTTGTAAGAAATAAATTTCATTTACCTTTTTTCTAGAAAAAAAGAATTTTATAATAATTATTATTTATTTAGATTCAAGACAGCAATTTTTTTCAATTCCTGATAACATAATTGGTAAATTTATTTCTTTATTATTTTTTCTGATATATTTAGTTTATTAACTATATTTAAATTTGTGTAGTTGAAGATGAAGAAAATGAAACTCAAGAAATGGAATGAAATACATTCAGTTTTAAATACATTGTATTTATTTAATCTTATTATTACTATATTTAATATAAAATTACTTATTCACTTTATTATATTTTATATTTTTATTATGTTATTTGAATAACTTTACTTTTATTTAAATTAAAGCAGACCAGCATGTAATCATTAAAATAAAGCATTATTGTCTTGATATTTCAAAAAATCTAAATATTTGGAATTATTAGTATTTGTGTTTATGCAGTTTATAAACAGTGTAAAGGGAAACTGAAAAACTATGTGAGTTAACTTGTTCATTTATGCATAAATTATAAAAGTTAAAGGTAATTAATTGAAAATCAAATACTATTTATCGTATCTTCACTATGTATAAAACTTATATATCTATTCTTTTCTGTCAAAAACAATAATATATTTATTGCTATTGATAAAAATTAAAATGTAATAAATACACAAGTATTTTTTTAGAACAAAAATTAATGAATTTTTATAATTGAAAAATAAAATTACATCATGTATTCATTTATAATCATAATCTCTATTAAGATGGCATGCAATTATTGATAAATATATATAGTTCTTTTATTTAGCAAAGCAATTTATAGTGTTTACTGGGAGTTGAATTGGTGAAATTTATAAAATTAGGCATTTGAATTATCATATGATAAATCAATTATTCAATATGAATATGGCATATTACATACTTGATTTTGACACTTGAAATCATGTGTAAATTCATAAGGCTACATTCTATCTGTGTCAGAATTTAGGAAGATTGGATGATAAAATAATTTGAATTTATTCTTATGATTTATTTATTTGTTAATAAAATAGAAGCATATTTAAATTAAAAAATATTTACCGATTTAGTTGATTTAGTTGATTTGGTGATATTAATATTCTTCTTAAAAAGTAGAATGGTTATCGAATTGATCGAATTGGGAAGCCTTAATTTCTTGAATTTTTCCGTTTTGAATAACATAATAATAAAAATATTTATTCGATAATTAAATGAATTTTCAAGCGTACTTTTGAGTATTAAAATGTGTCTATAATCTTATTAACCTCAATTCCGTTTTCTTTCATCATCCCATCTTGACTATTATTATCCCTGTTATTTATTTTATTAATGAATTTTTAAAGAAAATCTTCATAAAATCAGTAATGATATTAAATCTAATCGTCCCTTTGGGTTAATATGCACCTAAAAAACAACAATGTATATTAAATTATTAATTGTAAGTCGATGCTATTTATATAGGAATAAGACATAAAACAAATAAAACCTGATGAATTTGCTTTCTGCTCTCTCTTCTATTATTTAAATATTAATTAATTTAATAAATATAATTTAAGATAAAATATTAAATGTAAATTAACAATAATAATAAATAAAACGTACCAATATAATTTTTATTTTCTTTGATCCTTTCTTCCATATCATTCGAACATTTTGATTTCTCGACCTTCATTTTCTCTGTTAGCAAATTTTTTTGTTTATATTATTTTCTCAAGCTGATTTATTTTATGATGATTTATTTTGTAATGAAGAACTAGTGGTTTTATAGTATTTGACTTTCTGATTGATTTTAATAATAAATAACAAATTGAATAAATTAAATATAAATACGGGATCCATTCATTCATTTGTAAATAATAATAATAAAAATACACT
This sequence comes from Diversispora epigaea, assembly GCA_003547095.1. Lineage (NCBI taxonomy): Eukaryota > Fungi > Glomeromycota > Glomeromycetes > Diversisporales > Diversisporaceae > Diversispora > Diversispora epigaea. The sequence goes on from PQFF01000204.1 coordinate 123,411, forward strand.
ATTAATGCGACCAGTTGATAATACATTTCGCTCCGTAACATCATCTAATCTTTATGCTAATTCTTCAGCCAAACATTTCCATCGTTCTTGACATATTCCTCTTACTCTAGTTTCTTTTAAAAATCAATCAAATTGAAATTGGATTTTTATGTATATCTTAATTTTGATTAATACCTTTATAGTCGATTTCAATAATTCCGGATTAATTTTATCTAATACTTTGACTATATTGTTCATAATCCCAACATCCCTTCAAGGTACCCATAAAAAAACTTCGCGACCTTCCGTAAATATATATTTTTTTTTAAAAAAAAAAAGAATGATTAAAATAATCTACAAACATCAAATATAGAACGCATTCCCATTATATATATTATAATTTTATAATATTATACGTATGCATAAAATGACCTTTTCACCTTGAAATTCATCAAACGCACTACGTCAATACAAATGTAGCATCACTAAAGTCTAATAATATTAAATTCGTCCAATATATTGATTTGGTTACTGCCTTCAATTTCGATGGTGCCATTGTTGGTGATTGTAGTCATGGATTTGAGGAGTTGTAACATACTGTGGTGACACGGAAACGACCGTGACCACTGAAGGTAGCGGACAGAGGTGGCAGAATATGTGCCACCACCTGGGTGAAGTACAAAGGTGATTATTCATTCACCCCATACAACACCTCCAAGTAACAGAGCATAGGTGGCAACCCGAGGTAAAGGTAAACAACGGAAGAATTATAAAAGAAGCTGCGGTTAGGAAGAAGAACAAGAGATTCCTTCTGGCGAAAAACATTCTTCTTTATTCATTGGCACTTAAAATTCTAAATAAATTTCTTACACTATTAATAATAATAATAGTTCCGAAATACTTCAAAAATAATAAAATAAATAATAATAGAATAAATTTTGTGAATAATTAGCAATAATAAATGAATTTCTAAATAATTTCTTTGTAATAAACTTTTCTTTGATTAATAATAATAAATAATTTTTGTATAAATCCTAATAATAAATGACCTAATATTTCTAAAAATATCCTGTAAAAAACAAACTTTTGTATATCAATAAAGATAAGATACTGTGGCAAAGTAAATTGGTAATCAGGTGAAATGTCACGGGGGATGATATTTTTGTGACACTAGATGAACTNGCGGACAGAGGTGGCAGAATATGTGCCACCACCTGGGTGAAGTACAAAGGTGATTATTCATTCACCCCATACAACACCTCCAAGTAACAGAGCATAGGTGGCAACCCGAGGTAAAGGTAAACAACGGAAGAATTATAAAAGAAGCTGCGGTTAGGAAGAAGAACAAGAGATTCCTTCTGGCGAAAAACATTCTTCTTTATTCATTGGCACTTAAAATTCTAAATAAATTTCTTACACTATTAATAATAATAATAGTTCCGAAATACTTCAAAAATAATAAAATAAATAATAATAGAATAAATTTTGTGAATAATTAGCAATAATAAATGAATTTCTAAATAATTTCTTTGTAATAAACTTTTCTTTGATTAATAATAATAAATAATTTTTGTATAAATCCTAATAATAAATGACCTAATATTTCTAAAAATATCCTGTAAAAAACAAACTTTTGTATATCAATAAAGATAAGATACTGTGGCAAAGTAAATTGGTAATCAGGTGAAATGTCACGGGGGATGATATTTTTGTGACACTAGATGAACTTTCAGGTGAGCAAAAGGTTCATTTTTGATAGACTTATGGTTATTTTTTTGATATATCAAGATACGCGTGAAAAAAGTGGTTATTTTTTTGATGTGTCTATAATTGTTTATTTATAGATGCATCAAAAAGACAACTATTTTGTCACATGAAAATTTAATATATCAAAAAAATAATCCCTGATCTATCAAAAATGAAACTTTTGCTTCAGGTGATTGTCATCCTTGTACAAGGATGAATGTCGTGCGAGGATGAAGGATACCATACGAGGATGAAGGATATCGTACGAGGATGAAGGATGACACACAAAGGATGAAGTATGAAGTACAAAGATGAAGTGTAAACAAAAGAGAAAGTATAAATACGACTGTTGTCAGGAGTAAGTTTTAACAAGTTAGTAAGAAGTGAGAAATTAGAATACAACAATTAATTAATAATTAGAAATAATTCAGAATAATTCGAAATACTTTAATAAATATTATATAGAAAAGTAAACTTCTTTCAGGAACAGGAAAGATATGTCACGCTGTAATATTTCTGTTGTTGAATGATACTTTGCTTTTAAAACTTTATACAGTTGAACCTGTATAAAAGCATACTGCATATAAGCATAACCTGCCTAAATGCATAAATTTTTGTGGCCAGAGTTGGGCCATATAGGTTATAAGCATACGCATAATGTGCATATGCATAAAAATATTCTAGATTATATAGACGTATACAAGCATAATCACGTGTATCAGTAATGCAAAATTTATCATCGCCTCATCGTCATCACATCATCACCATTATTTATCGTTTATTCATCCATTTCCGTTCTTCATCACCTTGATCATTTATTTATTTTTTTATTCTTTTTTTTTATTCCTTTTTTATTCTTTTTTTTATTCATTCATTCATCCATTCCATCATTATTTCGATCATTTTATTTTTTTGTCCGTTCATCATCACATCGTCATGATCATCTCGATCACTATTTTTTTTTTATCCAATCACTCATTCATCCATTTTTATCTCCTCAATCATTTATTTTTTTTATTCTTTTTTATTCCTTTTTTTTATATATTTTTATTCTTTTTTTTAATTCTTTTTTATTCCCATTCCGTTCATCATCATTTTATTTTTTTCGGCTGTTCATTGTTATTACCATATCATCATCATCTCGATCACTTTATTTTTTTTTCGTTCATTTCATTCATCCATTTCCATTCTTCGTCATCACCTCGATCTTTTTTTTTTATTCTATTCCATTCATCATCATCATTATTTTGATCATATTATTTTTTTCGTCCATTCATAATTTTTTATGTAATTTTTTTTTGTGACATCATTAATTTACATAAGCATACCTGCCTATAAGCATAGGATTTTGCTGGCCCGACACCATGCTTATATACAGGTTCAACTGTATTTTATATTTTAATAAACTTATACTTTGTGTCGTAATATTGCAAAATATTATTAAATATTGTTTGATACTGCGTTACTACTTTTACTCCACCTTACTCACTGTGCCTTAATGATTAATTTGATTATTATTTGATTATTATTATTATTTATTATATATTTATTATCTGTTTCGAGATAAGCAAGTTTAGATCGATTGATTGCTTGACCTACTGGCAGATAGAGTGTATTATTATTTGTTTGTGNGTTCATTGTTATTACCATATCATCATCATCTCGATCACTTTATTTTTTTTTCGTTCATTTCATTCATCCATTTCCATTCTTCGTCATCACCTCGATCTTTTTTTTTTATTCTATTCCATTCATCATCATCATTATTTTGATCATATTATTTTTTTCGTCCATTCATAATTTTTTATGTAATTTTTTTTTGTGACATCATTAATTTACATAAGCATACCTGCCTATAAGCATAGGATTTTGCTGGCCCGACACCATGCTTATATACAGGTTCAACTGTATTTTATATTTTAATAAACTTATACTTTGTGTCGTAATATTGCAAAATATTATTAAATATTGTTTGATACTGCGTTACTACTTTTACTCCACCTTACTCACTGTGCCTTAATGATTAATTTGATTATTATTTGATTATTATTATTATTTATTATATATTTATTATCTGTTTCGAGATAAGCAAGTTTAGATCGATTGATTGCTTGACCTACTGGCAGATAGAGTGTATTATTATTTGTTTGTGTGATGCAAACTGTGAGACTGATTTGAGAAATTGTTCAAAATACTCTGCACTCCTGTGGCAATACGCCAAAAGCAGTAATATATCTCTATTGTTATACTTTATAATAAACCTTTAGTACTTTTAATAAATTATTCTTTATTTCTTTGCAAGTTACCTCAAGAGTCTATCAAATTTTGGCAGTGTACAAAGAAGGTAGTAAAGACACTTTTACTCCACTTACTCATCGTACCTTCAGATAATACACAAAATTGCAGTGTTTAGGAGCGTTAGTATGCAGGTTTAGATCGACTGATTGCCTGCTTCGTGATATTGTGCACAAGAGAAGTGCGTTAGTTACACATTGAATTATCGTGTGGTTATCCTAAATTTGTTGAGACTGATTTACGTAACTTTCATATTATTCTGCGCAGACCGTGACAATACTATGTTTGAAATTATGGAATTTCACGTTTCGTGATAATAATTGATTCTGATTGACAAATATTCCATTCAATTAATAAAATAATAAATTTTTAATTGTTTGTTATCGTGCAAATAATAAAAAATTATTATATAAATATACATAAATATATATAAATATAAATCATCATATTGAAAAAAAAAAGAATTCAATGAGACGGATCAAAAAACAAGAAACTTTACTGATAATAATCTTTATTTTTTTAAAAAAAAATTATGTTCAAATTTAAATATAGTTAATGAGGCAATTAAACATTAATTAGTCACTCGTCATATTCAGTCATTATTCTTGATCAAAAAATTTTTGGGCATATATACACTTTTTAGAATTAATGTGAGAATATATTTATGTATATTTTCTCGGGACAACGATGAGCTGCGCCGTAAAATAGGGATTGTTTCCTTATGTATTTAATTTTTTAATTCGTTTCTTATGTAACAGTTTTACAATAAATAAATGTATTGGAGCGAGTCACCGTTGATTAAAAAAAACAATAATAAATTTTTATGTATATTCTGATTTTAAATATTTTTATATACTTTCGTTTAAATTTTGCGTGAAGATTTTTTACGAGCAAAGAAATTACTCTCGAAAATATATGTTATTAAACTTTATAAGTTATTCTTTTTATTATTAGGGTTACTATTTCTATATATCATTTGTTCTTTAAAAAGAGAAGCCATTACGAAAAAAATATATTTTGAAACAAGAAAAAAATTAAATTTAAAACAATTAGCGAAAAAATAGTTTCACCGAGATAAAATTTTTAATTATTACGCCATATAGAATCATTTTATACAAAATATATAATTCTTACAATAAAGGAATCAATAAGTTATAGTAAGTAGGAAACAATCAAAGAAAAAAAAACAGAAATCTTCCTATTTATAGTAAATTCGGCTGCAGTACGTGACGATCAGAAATTTCAAAGAACATTCTTTTCCTAGAGAACAATGTAATTAATGCGAATTCGGTTAAACAAATGCTTACAAATGTTACTCTGATATTTCTAAGGCTAGTATATTAAAACTACAATACAATGCAATGTGATGAAATCCTGAAAGGTTAAACTATGAATTTTCAAAACGAAACAAATTTTAGAAATCAGCAAGCGGAATATTCAAGACGAACCAATTTTAGAAATTAGTAGATTCTAATTATAGAAACAATAAAACTACCATACTCCTGAAAGGTTATGCCTAAAGAATTTTCCAATTTTCGAGTAGAATATTCTAAGACGAACCAATTTTAGAAATTAGCAAATAATGATTGACAAGAATTATTATATTTAACGTAAGAATTATAAATTTCAACTTTCCGTCTTCTCAAAAATTACTTATAATTACATATACTAAATCATATATAATTCATTTATTAATAACCTTAGTAAATTCATCGAATTTAAATTAGATTTTTTTTCTTTTTTTCAAAAACTTTTGTTCTCTGCATAAATGGAGGGGGTGCGCCGTAATGAAATTGGAAGAACAAAAGGCGAAGAGGAAGAATTTTGGTCATACTTTGAAGGGAGAGATTGTAATGGACAATTTAATCTTGGATATCGTTATCTAAATGGAATTAAAATCACAAAAGATGAAGAGAAAGCATTTCAATGGTTCTTGAAATCAGCTGAAGGAGGGAATAGTAATGGAAAGTTTAGTCTTGGATGTTGTTATTTAAATGGGATTGGGACCCCAAAAGATGAAAAGAAAGCATTTCAGTGGTATTTAAAATCAGCTAAAGGAGGGAATATTAAAGGACAGAATACTCTTGGATATTGTTACGAATATGGAGTTGGAACAATAAAAGATGAAGAGAAAGCATTTCAGTGGTACGTGAAAACTGCTGAGAAGGGAGATTGTGATGGGCAGTATGTTCTTGGAGTCTGTTATGAAAATGGAATCGGAACATCAAAAGATGAAGAGCAAGCATTTCTGTGGTACATGATATCAGCTGAAGGAGGGGATAGCAAAGGACAGCGTAATCTTGGATATTGCTATAAAAATGGAATTGGAACCGCAAAAGATGAAGAAAAAGCATTTCAGTGGTACTTGAAATCAGTTGAAGGAGGGAATAGTAAAGAACAGTTTGATCTTGGGTGTTGTAATGAATATGAAGAGAAATCATTCCAATGGTGCTTAAAATCAGCTGAAGGAGGGAACGGTGATGGACAATATTGTCTTGGTTATTGTTATGAAAATGGAATTGGAACAACAAAAGATGAAGAAAAAGCATTTCAATGGTACTTGAAATCAGCTAAAGGAGGGAATAGTAAAGGACAGAATGCTCTTGGATATTGCTATAAAGATGGAATTGGAACCACAAAAGATGAAGGGAAAGCATTTCAGTGGTACTTAAAAGCAGCTGAAGGAGGGAACATTCGTGGACAGTCTGATCTTGGAAATTGTTATGCGAATGGAGTTGGAACAACAAAAGACGAAGAAAGGGCATTTCGATGGTACTTGAAATCAGCTGAAGGAGGAAATAATGATGGACAGCTTAATCTTGGAAATCGTTATAGGAATGGGATTGGAATGACAAAAGATGAGGAGAAAGCATTTCAATGGTACTTGAAATCAGCCGAAGGAGGGAATATTATTGGACAGCAAAATCTTGGAGATTGTTATTTAATGGGAATGGGGACCACAAAAGATAAAGAGAAAGCATTTCAATGGTATTTGAAATCAGCTGAAGGAGGGAGCTGTGATGCACAGAATACTCTTGCACTTTGTTACAGGGATGGGATTGGAACCGCAAAAAATGAAAAGAAAGCATTTCAATGGTGTTTGAAATCAGCTGAAGGAGGGAATAATGTTGGACAGCATTATCTTGGAGATTGTTATATGAATGGGATTGGAACCGCAAAAGATGAAAAGAAAGCATTTCAATGGCACTTTAAATCAGCTAAAGGAAGGAATATTATCAGACAGCATAATCTTGGAACTACCGAATATGAAGAGAAAGCTATTCAAGTGTACTTGAAATCAGCTGAAGGAACAAATAGTGATAAACAGTTTGATCTTGGAGTTTGTTATCAAATTGGTATTGGAATCACAAAAGATGAAAAGAAAGCATTTCAATGGTACTTGAAATCAGCCGAAGGAGGAAATAATAAAGGACAGTATGAAATTGGTAATTGTTATAAGTCTGGAATTGGAATCACGAAAGATGAAAAGAAAGCATTTCAATGGTACTTGAAATCAGCTGAAGGAGGAAATAGTGACGGACAGTGTAATCTTGGATTTTTTTACGCGAATGGAATTGGAACCACAAAAGATGAAAAGAAAGCATTTCAATGGTACTTGAAATCAGCTGAAGGAGGAAATAGTAATGGACAGCTTAATTTAGGAAATCGTTATATGAATGGAATTGGAATCACAAAAGATGAAGAGAAAGCATTTCAATGGTACTTGAAATCAGCCGAAGGAGGGAATATTCTTGGACAGCATAACCTTGGACATTGTTATCAAAATGGAATAGGAACAACAAAAGATGATGAGAAAGCATTTCAATGGTACTTGAAATCAGCTGAAGGAGGAAATATTAAAGGACAGTTTAATCTTGGAAAATATTATTTAAAAGGAATTGGAACCACAAAAGATGAAAAGAAAGCATTTCAATGGTACTTGAAATCAGCTGAAGGGGGAGATAGTAATGGACAACTTAATCTTGGGTATTGTTATAGGTCTGGAATTGGGACTATAAAAGATGAAAAGAAAGCATTTCAATGGTACTTGAAATCAGTTGAAGGAGGAAATAGTGAAGGACAGTTTAATCTTGGAAATTGTTATCATTATGGGATTGGAACAACAAAAGATGAAGAGAAAGCATTTCAATGGTACTTGAAATCAGCAGAAGGAGGAAGTAGTGATGGACAGCACAATCTTGGATATTGTTATGAAAATGGGATTGGAACTACAAAAGATGATGAGAAAGCATTTCAATGGTTCTTGAAATCAGCTGAAAGAGGGAATAGTAGAGGACAGTTTAGTCTTGGGAATTGTTATAATAGTGGAATTGGAACCACAAAAGATGAAAAAAAAGCATTTCAATGGTACTTGAAATCAGCTGAAGGAGGAAATAGTGATGGACAGTTTAATCTTGGAAATAAATATAATAATGGAAGTGGAACCACAAAAGATGACGAGAAAGCATTTCAATGGTACTTGAAATCAGCTGAAAATGGAAATATTGTTGGACAGTATAGTCTTGGAAACTGTTATTATTATGGGGCTGGAACTGCAAAAGACAAAAAGGAATCATTAAAATGGTACTTGAAATCAGCTGAAGGAGGAGATATTTATGGGAAACGATTAATTGAATCATTTTATCGAGACGAATTTGAAATCAAAACAATTAAGAAATATCGTAAAAATTTAAACAGCATTGAAAATCACAGCTGCTCGTTTTGTTGGCAAACAAATGGTTGCATTGAAATCTGCAAAAAGAATTTTCAAGATTCCGGTAGATGTTATAATTGTGGAAATTTAAATATGAGAAAAAATGTATGCAAAGATTGTAAATATTTAGAATTAGAATATATGAAGTCACTTGCTAGAAATGACGATTGGTACTTTTTTTATGGAGTTGTTCAAATGACAGAATTGGATGAAGATGCAGATGAATGGAAAATTTGGAGATGGATAGATTACAGTAAATTAAAAAATATTGAATATTTAGATGAAGGAGGATTTGGCACTGTTTGGAAAGCAGAATGGATAGATATGCCTGAAGAATTATTTGATATCTATAATTCAAATCAAGTTGCTTTGAAAAAGTTTAAAAAATCAAATTCAGAAGAAATGAAAAAAAAATTTTTAGACGAGGTAAATATTATAATATATTAATATCGATATAACAAATTATTTCGTGTCACACAAATAAATAATTATTTTTATATCTTTTATAAATATAGTTGTCAGCAAATTTCTTCTGTCGCTCCAAATATATCCTGCCAATTTTAGGTTTAACTCAAGATCCAGAAACAATGGAATTTGTAATAGTTTTACGATATATGAAAGATGGAAATTTAAGGAGTTTTCTTGAAAAAAATGAATCTTTACCATGGTTTGAACGATTATGGTTATTATCTTCTTTTATTGAAGGATTATTTGTTATTCATTTTAATAAATATATTCATCGTGACATTCATCCTGGTAATATAATGATTACTGATTCATATGATAATATAAAATTAACAAGATTAGGTGATTTAGGAATTTGCAAACCTGCAGATGCAAGTACATCATCTGGAAGATATGGTGTATTACCATATATTGCACCTGAGTTATTGAATGACAAACCGCATACTCAAGCTTCTGATATATATAGTGTTGGAATTATTATGTGGGTAATATCAACAGGAATGATACCATTTTCCGACAGAGCATACGATCATGAATTATGTTTAGCAATTATTGAAGGACTTCGACCAGAAATCAAAAAAGGTACACCTCAATGTTATGTAGAATTGATGAAAAAGTGTTGGCACAAAGATCCATCTAAACGTCCAAACATAAAAATAATTTCAGAACAAGTCTCAAGAATTTGGCTTGGTGAATTGTTATATAAAGTACAATCAGAAAATTCACTTATGTTTTTAAATGCAGATCAAAAAATACAAAATAAAGATTTTGAGGCATCATCTGCTGTTCATCCTGAGGCAACTCTGATAAGCAAGTCAATTTCTTTTTTATCTTCCCCATCTCTACCTCATTTACAAAATTCCAGTTTTGATTGGAGTAAATATGAAAAAATATTTCTTATTACATCCTCCCCAATAAATGAAACAATTTCAGAAAATTAATTATTGAAAAGTTAACTTATCTAAATGTATTTTATGAGTTTAAATTTTATCTTTTTTCTAATTTGCTATGATTTTTTTATTATTTAATAAATATGAAAATATTTTAAAAAAAGTTCATAGGTTTTTACTTTTGTTTATGTTGCAATTATTGTTGCATTATCTTAAGACAATTGGTAATTCTATTATAAGTGCAATAATTGAATGTAAAAAATTATTAATTTTTTTAATCTTGTTTATTTGATTTCTATCCAAAATTTTCTCTTGGAATTTGAGCTCTGCATATTAATTAGGATAACAAAATTGAAGAAAATGTGACAAACTTGTAAAAGTGGAATTTTCACACCAATTAAGTATTCAATAAATAAAAACAATTAATTTTGCATTCTTAAATTGATAATTTCATTTTACAAATACCACATCTTACATATTATTCATTTTATATGCACTAGTTGAAATGGTCCAATTCAACTAAAATTTGGATGGCAGATTTTCAGCTGAAAGGTGGTCAAAAGGTGGTTGAAAGTCTACTGATTTTTTTTTTCCATTTGCTGCAAATCATCAAAAATCCCAAACTCAACAATTGGAAACAACCAAAATCAGATGGTAAGTAAATTTAGTCAAGACAATCAGAAGTAAATTGAGTTAAAATTCTGATGACAATAAATATACTGGAATAAAATTTATTAAATAATGTAAATCAGAATATCCAAGTTACAAATATATCTACAAATATACTTGCCAAAATGTTGCTGAATTGAATTACACTAGTCAAATGAACAAAAATCAGAATTCTCAAATTGGACATCCTATTTATGAAAATTCATGAAACAGAAATTCCTAGTCATAAATTGGGATAAATTGGAAATTCATATCTATGAAGCAACTGCTATACTTAATACATCTTAGCAAAATTCACCATCAATTGGAATTCTAGCTAGTGTTATATTCCTATTAAAATATTTCTGAATTGTCATTAAAATATTAATATATATCAAAATACACTATATTTGCATAAATTGACAATAGATCTTGTTTGTGTCAAAATTAACAGATAACACTAGTCGAAATAGTCCAATTCAGCTAAAATTCGACTGCAATTTTCAGCTAAAATATAACTAAAAGTCAGCTGAAATTTTTCTTTTTTTTTTTTTGCCGATTGGTATATCTGATTGGTAGCCATTTGCTACTAATTGGCAAAAATTCGATAATTAAAATTCTGATAAAAATCAGAAAGAAATATTCAAAAATTGGTCAAAATCTGATAAGTAAATTTATCCAAAATTCTGATAGAAATCAGAAACAAATATTCAAAAATCAGAAAGAAAATGGTAAGTAAATTTATTCAAAATTCTAATAAAAATCAGAAACAAATATTCAAGAATTGGTCAAAATCTAGTAAGTAAATTTATTTAAAATTTTGATAGAAATCAGAAAGAAATATTTAAGAATTGGTCAAAATCCAATAAATTTATTCAAAATTCTGATAGAAATTAAAAACAAATATTCAAAAATTGGTCAAAATCCAGTAAATAAATTTATTTAAAATTCTAATTGAAATCAGAAAGACATATTCAAAATTTGGAAAGAAACTGGTAAGTAAATTTATTCAAAATTCTGATAGAAATTAGAAAGAAATATTTAAAAATTGGTCAAAATCTGGTAAGTAAATTTATTCAAAATTCTAATAGAAATCAGAAGGAAATATTCAAAATTTGAAAAGAAACCTGTAAGTAAATTTATTCAAAATTCTAATAGAAATCAGAAAGAAATATTCAAGAATTGGTCAAAATCCAGTAAGTAAATTTATTCAAAATTCTGATAGAAATCAGAAACAAATATTCAAAAATCGGAAAAAAAACAGTAAATAAACTTGATCAAAATTCTAATAGAAATCAGAAAGAAATATTCAAAATTTGAAAAGAAACTGGTAAGTAAACTTGATCAAAATTTTAGAAATCAAAAACAAATATTCAAAAAATTGGAATGAAAACTTGGTTAAAATTTTAATAAAAATCAGAAACAAATATTTAAAATTCAGAAAGAAACCAATAAGTAAATAAAAGAAAATGGCTAATGTTTTTTATTAAATAATCTAAAAATAATCATTAAAAATAAAAAAAATAATATTAAAATATCCTAAAATATATTGATAAATGTTTATATATTATATATTTATTGGAATTATTATTATTTGGTCAAAATTCTTGAATTAGAAGTATTAGTAAAACTCAGCTCGTATTCCTTCTCCGTTTGTACAAATTCGATATCATAAATAACATCTTCTTGTTTATTATATGTCCAGTTAGGGGCTTTTATCAAAAGGGGTAATTGTACCACTGAATTTCATCAGAGTAGTTTCATTTCTGTTATAATTGAGCAGTAGTACTTGAAGCTAATTGGGGATCAAGTACATTTCTGAACAAGTATTTTAGCTAAATATTACATAAAAATAGATTAAAAAAAAATAAGTATTAAGGATATTTTGATAATAAATTGATAATAAATTAGTAATAATTGTTAAAGAATAAAAGTATTTTAGAAATAAATTAAAAATTGGTTTTTTTGTATATAATATTAAAAAAAAAAATGAAAAAAATTAAGTATTAATAATATTTCGGTAATAAATCAGCAAAAAATTAGTAATAAATTATTTTTGTATATAATATTAGTAATAAATCAGTAATAAATAAAAGGATATAATTTTTTGTATATAATATTAAAAATAAAAAGTAAAAAAAATAAGTATTAGTAATATTTCAGTAATAAATTGAAAGAGAAAAAAAATAAATATTAATAATAAATCAGTAATAAATAAAAGGATATAATTTTTTGTATAAAAAAATAAGTATTAGTAATATTTTGGTAATAAATTGAAAAAGAAAAAAGAAATATCAGTAATAAATCAGTAATAAATCGATAATAAATTAGTAATAAATAAAAGGATATAATTTTTTGTATATAATATTAAAAAAAAGAGAGAAAAATAAATATTAGTAATATTTCAATAATAAATTGAAAGAAAAAAAAATAAAATCATTAATAAATCAATAATAAATCGATAATAAATAAGTAATAAATAAAAAAATATAATTTTTTGTATATAATAAAAAAAAGAGAGAAAAAATAAGTATTAGTATTATTTAGATAATAAATTAAAATAAAATTATTAATAAATTGATAATAAATCGATAATAAATTGGTAATAAATAAAAAAATATAATTTTTTGTATATAATATTAAAAAAAAAGAGAGAAAAAATAAGTATCAGTATTATTTCAGTAATAAATTGAAAAAGAAAAAAATAAATACCAGTAATAAATTGGTAAAAAAAAGAATAAATTTTGATAACATTTCAGAAATAAATACTAACCTTTATTGACCGTCAGAAAAGATTGTAAACATTTACTACTGTTTTCGAATTATCGTCTTTGCCGATATCAGACATTTTTGATAAATGAAAGGTGCGATCTGTCAACATTTGCAATAATGATTCTTTATTTTATAATATTAAAATCATTTTTTCTAAATAATTCTTTTGTCACTTTAATATGATGGAATTTTTTCTAAATTCAGAATATAATTATATAATTTAATGTATAATTGATACAATAAAAGTAATAACTGTAAATAATAAATTATATACATCATTTTATTGATTGTTGGAATGTACATGCCAAAGATCTTTCGAAAGTTTTCCAAAATTATGCATTCATATATAGTAGCTCATTGAAATTTATATATATTATTGAGCTATTTTGTTAACTGCATAACTGAAGGTCTAAATTTTAGTGCTAACAATTTTTGTAATTCTGGTATTAATTTGCGACGAATTTTGTAATTATTCACACTAGTAAATATTTTGTTGTAGTTAAGACTAAATTCGAAATCAATTGTTTTTATGATTGTTTTCATTTCATTTTGTAAAAAATAAAAAAAATAGTAAGAAATTGTTTAAAACTATATTCTGAATTATACTTGCACGCTAAATTATTTTGGAGCTCCAAAATTGCAATTTTGAGAAAAAAAGTCAAAATAGTTTTTCATAGAAGACAAAATTATTTTACTTAAAACCTGAAATTTTTTGATCACCCAGATAAATTCCTTAATTAAAGATATATATAGCTAGGTACTTTTTTTATTTCCATATATAAAATAGATTCTGCATAAATCTTAAAAAGACGAAATACTCTAAAAATTCAAAATCAATTTTGGGAACATGTATATTCTAAATGCTAGCTAAATTACTAACCTTGACATTTTTTTCATTCTTTTTATCATCTAATTCAATATTTTCTTCTGAATTATTGCCAGACACTCTTTTTCTTTTGTTTATTCTGACAATTTTTTTAGATTTTAATTTTTGTCCTTTTAAATATTTTGAAGAAATAATTTCAAGTTCAATACCAGAATTACCTGGACTGAATCTTATTGAAATAGATTTCAGAATACAATATTTTTGAAATCAATCAAGATTTTTTACAAGTTAATCATTTTCAGTATCAAATTGTTGATTTATATTTACAAGAAAATCTATTTTATCTTTCATTTTGTTTATATTTTCTTGGCTTTTTTCTAATTTTTTTTCAAAATTAATTTCCATTTAAGAGTTTTGTCTTTTAAGTTCAACAATTTTCTTTTTTAATTTTCGATTTTTTGAAAATGAGATAAAATCCAGAAGTATATTTTGTAAAACAAAGCTCATTTTGGAAACAATGCAGCAAATAGAATATATACAAGTATTTACCAGTTTTTAATTCATCTACTGTCTCTGGAATTGTACTTTCAAGTTCTTCTGAAAAGTGTACAGTTTGAGGAGCAGAAGTCTGTTCCTTATATAATCGAGGTAGTGTTAACTCTAGTAATCTGATCCGCGAATAAATTTATCCGTCACGGATGTTGATTGAAAATCAATAAAATTTGCGCAGATCGATTTGCAACAAATGAAATATGATTGACATATTGGTGAATGACCTTTAAAGAATATAATCACACGTTTAAGTTTCTACTTTTGTAATATATATTATGTAATACACCCTATATTTTAGTCTACACAGATATCCGTTTATATCCATTTTTATCCGTAAAATACATAATAATTTTATTTGCGGATCCCACCTCTAGTTAACTCTAGTAGTTTTTTTTTTTTATTTATCACATATATTATTATTTTATTATTTATTATTTATACTTATTATTATCTTATTATTTATTATTAATTATTATTATTACATTATTTCTATTTTTATAAATCTTAATTGCCAATTCGTGACTCAACTATAGAAAATGATTGGCAAAACCAGAATGGTGATTGCTTCCAAAGTAAAGTTTGTCAATTTTTAACAAAATTACCTGAAATTTTTATTGAAAAAACCTTGAAATTAGGAGTTTTTATTTAAGTATTTAATGTAATTTTTACAAAGAAAAAATTTTCACAAAAAAATTCTAGATATTGCCGATTAGCTAAAATTGTAGCAAAATCCCGTCACTATTTTTTGTTTAATAAAAATATTAGTTAGAAGGCTTAAAATTAATATATAAATACATTTAAACATATATTAATAGATTTTTTAAAAAAAATAATTTAGTAAACATGAAATATTTCTAAAATTAAGATTAACACTACAAAAATTATAAAATTTATTTAAATTTACAAAAATTTCTTTTTTTTCATTTTCAACACGAAATAACAATAGAATTAAAATTTTGAAACTTGTATAATTAATGCACCATTTTTTAAATATGTATCCTTAACATATATACAGTATTTATTTTTAGATTATTAAGATATAATTTTGCTGATTATAGTTATATAGTTGAGTGGCGGATTATTAATTAATGTAAATTATTTAGAAATTAGTATAACAAAATATGTATTATAACTAAGGATGAAGGGCTCAATTAATATCAAAGTTGGCTCAATAATTACACCTTTGGCTAATTAATTTTGCATCAGCTAAATTCTGACTAAATTCTGGCTCAAAGGTTAATTAAATTGCGCCAGCTAAATTTTGGCTCAAAGGTTAATTAATTTTTTCTGGCTAAATTCAGGCGCAATTTCTGATTGGCTGGCGCAATTTTGATCACGTAACAAAAGTTGATCAGATAAAATTATTAATTAATTTTACCGATATTAACATTTTAATATATTGTTAAAAACTCTCTCTCTCCGTTCGATAAATTATTCAAAAAACACGTAGTAAAAAATTATTATTTTTTTCTTGATGCCTGTTAGTTGGAAGTTAAGTCCGACCGGATAAAACTAACTATGGCGGACGGTCCTAAAAAGAATATATGAAATTTGGTCTATGGGTTTTTGGCTCTGGTTCTCTTGACGAAAAGTGTAAACGGCGAACTTGACGTTTTTCCTATGAAAATAGTCTTCATGTGGATAAGCCTGAGGACGAACTGGCGACTGGTCTTAGTTGCCCTTTTCCATTTTAACGTTTTAACTTCGAACGAACACTGGAAACAAGAGTTTTCCCTGGGGCTGTATAATTTTCGTCTGGTAGTGGGAAGGGTCTACGCCACGAATTCTCTTTTTTCATATTTTTGGATGGTTTTGGGGAATTCTCAAATTTTGGTTTGACCCTAATTTGTTGATCTTGTCGATCGGAGGTGATGCATTGATAAAAAGTGTGACACGTTGGTGTTTAAGGAGAGATCGGCAGTGATGAATTAATTTTGTGATGGTACGGTGGTACATAAGGCGCGATCAGGTAGAAAAAATGTGTGATGTGACGTTTTTGGTTCGATAGACAGGAGTGGTAGTTGTAATAATAAGTTGAAGGGTGTGGGTTTTTGGTTTTTTGGATTGTGACAATGTGGAGAGAGATGTTGTTCCCTTGGGGAATTTGTAGGAGGGGGCCTTTAGGTAGTACCAACACCATACCAAAGGAAAAAACTTTCTTTTTTTTTCATTTTTTTATTAGATGGCTTGGTTGGGTTAGTTTGATAAGTTCCATGAAAATTGACGAGGACTTAGTTTTTATTCCGTAAGGGGTAAATACGGAAAGTTTTGAAGTAATTTAAAATGGAAGGAAATTTGAAGTTTTCGTGGTAGTGGTTGGTCAAACGGTGACTTATGTCTAGTTAGTTTTTATTCTTCAATATATGTAAAATTTTATTTTGCTTTAACGTATTGAAAATGAATAAAGGCGAGACCTCACTAATCGTTAAAAAAAAAAAAAAAACATTTTAATATATTGTTTTAAAATAGCTATAATTTGGTCAATTTTAATGTTACAAAAAAAAAAAAAAACTTCTTTTGTCACAAAAATCGAAAAACAACAAAAAAATTTTAAAACGGTTCGGTGCCATAAAAACGTTAACAACGTCATATAAGGAAGGCCAAGGCTTAAGTATATAATACTACTCCTTCTGAGACAAGGAGCTCTGCCGGACAAGACTGAGTTGGGGTCTAATATCTACTATTATATACTTTCGTGACGGCTTTCCTCTAAAAACGGTTCTTTCGTTCTGGGAAGAAACACTAACAAAGAAGACTTCGGGTAACTACCACAACACTCTGGAGCGTAGTGAGGAAGTGTGACTTTACGAGTGGCGGAAACTTGAAACACTTTTCACTCAAACGACACGGCACAAAAAACTCATAAAAATATTTTTTTTTGTCTTTATTTGGGACTTCACTTTTCATTTTATTTTGGGTTTTTCCTTTTCTTTAATTTTAGGAAACAGCAATATGGAATACATTCTTTAAAATAACACAAAACACTTAAAAATATTTCCTTTGACTCTTTTGTGGTTTTACAGTTTTCACTTTNTTTATTTTGCTTTAACGTATTGAAAATGAATAAAGGCGAGACCTCACTAATCGTTAAAAAAAAAAAAAAAACATTTTAATATATTGTTTTAAAATAGCTATAATTTGGTCAATTTTAATGTTACAAAAAAAAAAAAAAACTTCTTTTGTCACAAAAATCGAAAAACAACAAAAAAATTTTAAAACGGTTCGGTGCCATAAAAACGTTAACAACGTCATATAAGGAAGGCCAAGGCTTAAGTATATAATACTACTCCTTCTGAGACAAGGAGCTCTGCCGGACAAGACTGAGTTGGGGTCTAATATCTACTATTATATACTTTCGTGACGGCTTTCCTCTAAAAACGGTTCTTTCGTTCTGGGAAGAAACACTAACAAAGAAGACTTCGGGTAACTACCACAACACTCTGGAGCGTAGTGAGGAAGTGTGACTTTACGAGTGGCGGAAACTTGAAACACTTTTCACTCAAACGACACGGCACAAAAAACTCATAAAAATATTTTTTTTTGTCTTTATTTGGGACTTCACTTTTCATTTTATTTTGGGTTTTTCCTTTTCTTTAATTTTAGGAAACAGCAATATGGAATACATTCTTTAAAATAACACAAAACACTTAAAAATATTTCCTTTGACTCTTTTGTGGTTTTACAGTTTTCACTTTATCTTGGTTTTCTTGGACTCTCTTTTAGTTTTTGTGGGGAATTTTCAAATATTGGTTTACCCCCATTTTTGGTCACATGAGGGAATTCATTACATTTGAGATGTAAATAAACTAAATTAGATGCGACAATAAGGGGTAAAATTGGTCACATACAGAACATTACACAGCAAATGTAAACAAACTAAAAGGACAACAACAAGGGGTTAATGGTCACATGATAAGATTTGCATAATCAATTCGGCCAGGAAAGAAATAGTCAACACGTGACGATCAGGTGCTTTTTTCGCCAATGGATACACTTAGATATGCTTGGTCACTGACTTTGATCTATAGCGTCAACAACGGCAGATAACTATATGTGAGAAGTTAAACAGCAAATATCAGAACGTTCGATTTCGGCAATATGAAATACATTTCTTCCCTGGGGCCTAGGTGACGATATAAAGATTTTCATAATAACAATTTGGTCAGGAGAGAAATAGTCAACACGTGACAACCGAATACCTTTTTTCGTCAATGGGATCACTTAGATACGCTTGGTCATTGACTTTGATCTATGGCAGCTACCTAGCGAAGGGTACCTATACGTGAGAAGTTAAACAGCAAGTATCAGAACGTTTGACTTTGGCAACATGAAATACACTTTCTCTTCTGGAGCCTAGGTGACAAGTAAAAGACACAAGATATTTTAACTTACAATTTCCAGGGGTTGCGTCGAGGAAACATAGCTTTCGGGGGTGAGACATCAAGTGGGAGAACTTAAGTTCGCAAAATAATATACCAATGTTGACTCGCCTTGGATTGATCCACTACTAGCCATAGCCAGAAGGTTCACTGGAGTACCGTGTTAACACTGGGAGAGTAATGTTTAAAGTATAAAGGGTGAGAAGTTGTTCTCTAAGGTGTTGTAGGAGAGTAGTAGTTTATTGGTGGGTATGATGTTGTTCGTAAAGGAGTGTATAGGGGTGTTAGTTAGTTTTTTTTTTAGTCACGATCAGTGACTGTATATTTTTTAATTGACGTATGTGGGGCGTTTGCCTCTTCGGAATAGGTTTACTATTTCGTAGCTTAGGTTTGAGCGGTGAAATACTTTTATAGTGTTTCTAGTTAGCTTTTATTTAGAATGTAATTATATACTTGTATGTAAAAAAACAGTTTTAATAAAGGTGTTAACCTAGCTAGTCATTCAAAAAAAAAAAAAATTTTAATGTTACAAAAATGAAATATATATTATCTTGTAGCTAAGAACCAGATCTTTCGATCTGTCATAGGAATATAATAGTAAAAAATCGCTCCTAGTTATGTAAAATTGATTTGAAATTAATGCTAAAATTAATTATTTTTAAAAATTTAAAAATAATTATTTAATAAATTTTATAATTGCGCTAGCCAATCAGAATTGCGCCATTATTTAACCTTTGTGCCAGAATTTAGCCATTGCACCTGATTGCACTATAACTAAATTCTGGGCTTAATTGACTAAATTAAATCTGGCTAAATTCCTGGCTTAATTTGTATTATATCTACCATCTCTATTTGGGTGGTCAAAAAATTTTGGATTTTAAGTAAAATAATTTCGTTTTCTATAAAAAACTATTTTAACTTTTTTTTTCAAAATTGCAATTTCAGAATCTCAAAATAATTTAGCGTACAAGTATATTCTCGTCACACCTTTTTTTGTACTAACTCAACGTACTTTTGTACACAATATTTCGTAATACCTATTATCTGCCAATAGGATTAAGTAGTTACTTGCCTATTCACAACATCAGTAAATTTTTTTAAACGTAAGTCTTCGAAGTCCTTCACTCCGATAACCTTCGAATACTTCCAACATAAATGTAATATTTACAAAAGTTATTGGTACCAAAAACCTTCATTTTTATTAATAAAACGTAATACTCCGGAGGTTATTGATATCGATAACCTTCAATAACCTTCACTTTATCATAATAAACGTAATATTTGCGAAGGTTATTGGTCCGATAACCTTCAATAACCTTTGAAAACGAAATTATTACAATAACCTCCGACATAAAAAATTTCCTGATGAATGAACATATATATAAAATAAACTCTAACACAGTATATATGTGATTTGAAGATATGTGAGTAAGTGAAGTAAAAGTATTTTTCTACAGTTCATTACGCAAACTTTCAAATTTTAGCTTCAGACTTTATATAGTAACTTTATTCAAAAAATTACAAAATTAGTAATAAAAGCATTATGAACTGTTAACTATTTTTCACCAATGTTACCATTATCATGAAATAAAATGTTTAAAAATGTATCAAATTATTAAACTTATTGTAANCCTATTATCTGCCAATAGGATTAAGTAGTTACTTGCCTATTCACAACATCAGTAAATTTTTTTAAACGTAAGTCTTCGAAGTCCTTCACTCCGATAACCTTCGAATACTTCCAACATAAATGTAATATTTACAAAAGTTATTGGTACCAAAAACCTTCATTTTTATTAATAAAACGTAATACTCCGGAGGTTATTGATATCGATAACCTTCAATAACCTTCACTTTATCATAATAAACGTAATATTTGCGAAGGTTATTGGTCCGATAACCTTCAATAACCTTTGAAAACGAAATTATTACAATAACCTCCGACATAAAAAATTTCCTGATGAATGAACATATATATAAAATAAACTCTAACACAGTATATATGTGATTTGAAGATATGTGAGTAAGTGAAGTAAAAGTATTTTTCTACAGTTCATTACGCAAACTTTCAAATTTTAGCTTCAGACTTTATATAGTAACTTTATTCAAAAAATTACAAAATTAGTAATAAAAGCATTATGAACTGTTAACTATTTTTCACCAATGTTACCATTATCATGAAATAAAATGTTTAAAAATGTATCAAATTATTAAACTTATTGTAAAGATATAATAACAAACATATATCACTGCTTTAGTGTGTCTTATTCTGCTGCTAAATCATTACAATATGTTTTTATCTTTATTATTAAACTTTATTATGAAAATATGTACCAAAAAATTATTATTATATTATTACAAATTAGGTAAAAGATTCTTGTAATTATTCGAAGTGTGTTAAAAGAAAATTAAAAATTATAAAAATCACAAAAATAAGCTGATCCTTTTCCACATCCTAAATTACCAGTTATTTTATACATTTTCAAACTTGTTTTCCTTCATCCTTTGTTGTCACATTTAAACATGTACTTTTCTATTTTTAAAGATAACATATAAGGATGAAGGATAATGTACAAAGATGAAATACTTCGCACCAAGATGAATAATCTGTCATCTAGATAATAACACACTCATCCTGGTAATACTGTCATCTTACTATCATCTCCTGTGACCTCTGCTTCATTTTGAAATCCTGTACACATCCCATGTGAAATTCGTGCACTCTCAATATAATATAAAAATCACAGCAAATAAGTTTCTGTGTTATCTCACCTTAATCTGTATCATTTTTTATGTACAAATTAATGAAAAAAGAAATAATGAATTATTGTTTTAAATATATTTTGTGCATATAAATGGCATTTTTGGTAGATAAGGGAAAAGTATTTTTAAATAATATGTATAAAGACAAGAAATAATTACTTAAAATAAAATTAAGTTTTTTCAAGTACGAAACAATACTCCTATTCAGAAATCAGTAAATCTATATCACCTTGATTTATATCTTTTTGGTATAAAAATTCTGTTCATTTTTATGTATAATCTATGAAAATATAATGTACAAATTTCTGAAAAAGAAATAATGAATTATTATTTTTGAATGTATTCTGTGCATGCCAATGGCATTTTTGGTACGTGTAAATTTTATTTTAATATTATTTATCAAATGAAAAAAATATCTTTTATATTCATTAGAAGAAATTCAATAAGAATATATTTGATTTCAATACTAAAGAATTTCATCATTAGGAGTAACAACATAAAATAAATAAAATAAACAAATAATTATGAAAGTTTAGATTGGAGCATTTTATTTTAAATTATTTTTATATGTTACTTTTAATTTTTGAATCCTATATTGTGAGTTATTATTCTTTTTAATACATAATTTCTTATATCTTGATTATACTTGCACGCTAAATTATTTAGGGGCCCCAAAATTACAATTTCGGGAAAAAAAAGTTGAAATAGTTTTTCATAGAAGACGAAATTATTTTATTTAAAACCCGAAATTTTTTGACCACCCAAATTTATTCTTTGATTGAAGATATACATAACTGGGTATTTTTTTTACTTCCATATATAAAATGAATTCTGCATAAATCTCAAAAAGTCGAAATACCTCAAAAATCCAAAATCAATTTTGGGAACATGTATAATCCTGATTCTTTTGTATTTATTATATTTTTATCCAATATTTTGGGATTGATTCATAATATATTAAAGGATTCTATTAAAATTCTTATTTTTTTTTTAATATTACCCTGATTTTTTTTTAATATATTCCATAATAAGATCTTTATTATTTTTTTTAAGATCATTATTTTTATTAATATTACTTATCCAATTTATTTCTTAGGATCGATGGATGGAATTCCAAAAATAATTAGGTAAGATCTGATTTGTTTTTTGAATATTTTGAAAATAATTTAATGAAATTAATTTTACAACAAATAAACATTTCCATACATTTAAACTAGAGTGGCGGGTAACAGACCAATAACCACCACTACTATTTTGTATTTCTTTTGTTAAAATTGACAAGACTTTTATTACAAAACTGATTTATTAATAATTATTTATTATTATTTTTGTTTTACATTATTAATGATAAATTTTCAAGGCGCTGGTATTCTTTAACTATCTTCTGATCTATAATGAATACAGATTTTGAAAGGGTAGGAATTTGAATGTTATCCCATAAAGGGCAACGACTTAAAGCAACATATGTTGTGTTTGTTTGATTATTAGTAGAGTTTTGATTTTCAAAAAGATTTGAATCTGCGCATTATTTATTGTATAAATTATACATGTCGTCAAAACTATACTTGCACGCAAAATTATTTTGGGGCCCCGAAATTACAATTTCGGGGAAAAAAGTCGAAATAGTTTTTCATAGAAGACGAAATTATTTTACTTAAAACCCGAAATTTTTTGACCACCCAGATTTATTCTTTGATTGAAGATACACATAATTGGGTACTTTTTTTACTTCCATATATAGAATGAATTCTGCATAAATCTCAAAAAGTCGAAATACCTCAAAAATCCAAAATCAATTTTGGGAACATGTATAGTCAAAACTATTGAATTGAGTCAGACGCAATTAAAATCAAGAAAAATTGGAGTTGAGTCAAGGCAAATTTTAATTTTTACTAATGATTGACACAATCAGTTGAGTCAGACGCAATTAAAAATTGAAATTTTAAAAGTTGAGTCAAGGTCAAATTAGTTTTGACGACATGTATAGTATAAATAATGACACATTTTATAGTTAATAATAAATAATTTTTTTAATTATTTTTTTAAAAAATTTTTTTTCAGAAGAAAAAGATAATGGATATTTATATTTTCGTATTTTTTTTTGTTTGTTAAAATTAGCTTTATTTTTATCAAAAAAATATGGTTAAAAATTAAAAAAAGAAAAAATTACAAATTTTTTAAATACCAAAAATAAAATATATAACAAAGAATAAATAAAATAAAATAATGGAAA
Organism: Diversispora epigaea; assembly: GCA_003547095.1. Classification (NCBI taxonomy): domain Eukaryota; kingdom Fungi; phylum Glomeromycota; class Glomeromycetes; order Diversisporales; family Diversisporaceae; genus Diversispora; species Diversispora epigaea. The sequence continues at coordinate 147,673 of PQFF01000204.1, forward strand.
ATAAAATAATGTAAATTTAAAAAATAAATAATAATAATAAACAAACAAATTTATTAAGATTCATTATCAATTTTTTTAACTGTGTAATGATTCTTTTTTTTGTATTAGATGCTTTATTGTTACTTTTCCTTTTATTATTATTACATATTATTTGGTTCATTTTTAGTGGCAATAATAAAATCATCACCATCATCATTATTGTTTTTTTTTGGTCTCAACGATGGTGTTTTTAGTACTATTATCTTCATGATTATTACTACCTAATACTAAATTTTCTTCATTATTTTTATCAATTATTTTTGAAATCAATTTTCTATAATTTTCTTCTGAGTTATTCCGGTCATAGGTTGTTGATAATTGTGCTGTTGATTTCATAGGTGTTTTTTGTTAATAACCTGGTAAATAATTAATATCCAAAATATCAACAATAATCTGACTATCAGAATTAATATTTAATTCACCACAAACAAGTAAATGTGAATTTTCATTCAAATTATTTGTTTTATTATACAACCTTTGATCAATCTACAATTTGTTTGGTATTCTTTATCCTCTGCACCTTTTATTCACTCTTTGACTTTTATTTCAATATGACAAATTTCATTTGTTTTTTGATTTTTGATATTCCAGTCAGATAGATGTTTAGAGCACTTATATGCAAATTTTGAATTGAAATTTTAGTTTTCTTTGCTGAGACAACAATTATCTATAATTTAATTATATTATCATAAATTTATTATTATAATGATTAAAATTAATACAAAAATATAAAAAACTTACTTTTATTTCATTATTTTTGAAAATTCAGTTAGATTAACTTTCCTAGATATTTCATAAATCGTACCTTCTATTATCTTATCAACAAATGAAGGTATTGATGGATTTTATTATAAAATGCAATTAAATAGAAATTAAAAGTACCATCTATGTTATTGTTGTTTTTTTCCACTCTTGCAATAGCATTAGTTTCAATAACTGTGAAATAGTTTGTTTTTTCAGTGCTAACAATTCAATTGAATCAACCAAACAAATATTTGTTAATTTGAATGACATTTTTTTTTAAAAAAATATTTATTTTGAATAATATTTTATGTAAAGTTTTTTTTAATGGACTTAATTAATGATTTTTTTAATTTTTTTTTGTTTAGCATTAACCTCAGTTCAAGTTTAAAATGTTTTTTTTTCAAAAAAAAAGAGAAATAAAACTTTTTTTTTTTAAGATATATAAATAATTTGTTTTTTTATGTGTAATTAATCTTTTATCTAAATGATTTGTGCACTTTATTACATGATTTTCCAAAAAAAAATCTATTTTACTTGTTTTAGAAAAAAATAATTAAAATACAAATAATAATACTTTAATTTTTTTTAAGGAATAAATAATTCTCTAAAAAAAAATAATCAATAAATCTCAGTCTCAAGATATAATTTCGCATGATTTTTTTTTTTTTAGTAATAAATAACAGTTTAAGTTAAAATATCAACTTTGATAATTCATTTTTTTTAGAAATTTGGAGAAAAATGAATAATTTTTTCTAAAATAAAAAATCTGTTTTACCATTTTTATTTTTTTTAGAAAATAAAAATTCTCTAAAATAATTTATTTATTTGTTTACCTGTTTTTTTTAGTAATTATTTTATTTTTTTCTAAAAATATCAATTTCGAAATTAGAAAAAAATGAATATTTTTTTTTATAAAATAAAAATCTGTTTTTATTTGTTTATCTGTGTAAAAATTTCATATGATTTTGTTTTTTAGCTAAAAATATCAATTTTCGAAAAAAATGAATATTTTTTTTTCTAAAATAAAAATTTCACATGNAAATATTTGTTAATTTGAATGACATTTTTTTTTAAAAAAATATTTATTTTGAATAATATTTTATGTAAAGTTTTTTTTAATGGACTTAATTAATGATTTTTTTAATTTTTTTTTGTTTAGCATTAACCTCAGTTCAAGTTTAAAATGTTTTTTTTTCAAAAAAAAAGAGAAATAAAACTTTTTTTTTTTAAGATATATAAATAATTTGTTTTTTTATGTGTAATTAATCTTTTATCTAAATGATTTGTGCACTTTATTACATGATTTTCCAAAAAAAAATCTATTTTACTTGTTTTAGAAAAAAATAATTAAAATACAAATAATAATACTTTAATTTTTTTTAAGGAATAAATAATTCTCTAAAAAAAAATAATCAATAAATCTCAGTCTCAAGATATAATTTCGCATGATTTTTTTTTTTTTAGTAATAAATAACAGTTTAAGTTAAAATATCAACTTTGATAATTCATTTTTTTTAGAAATTTGGAGAAAAATGAATAATTTTTTCTAAAATAAAAAATCTGTTTTACCATTTTTATTTTTTTTAGAAAATAAAAATTCTCTAAAATAATTTATTTATTTGTTTACCTGTTTTTTTTAGTAATTATTTTATTTTTTTCTAAAAATATCAATTTCGAAATTAGAAAAAAATGAATATTTTTTTTTATAAAATAAAAATCTGTTTTTATTTGTTTATCTGTGTAAAAATTTCATATGATTTTGTTTTTTAGCTAAAAATATCAATTTTCGAAAAAAATGAATATTTTTTTTTCTAAAATAAAAATTTCACATGATTTTGTTTTTTGCTAAAAATATCAATTTCGATGATCCATTTTTTTGTGTTAAAAAAAGTATTAGTAGATCATAAATAGCAATATTTCAATTTTTTAAAAAATATTTTATTTATAAAAACTAAAAAAAGAAATATATATATATATTTTTAGATATTTTTTTTTTAGTTTTTTTATGTATTTTTATTTTATTTATTTATAAAATAATAATATACATATATATAAGAAAGGTTCGTAGTTTTTTATGCAAACAATTTCCTTATTTGTAATTCTTTGGTCAAGATTGACAAGAGTTTTTAACACAAACATGACTTTTTTATTATAAAAACTGAACACAGACTTTTCATCCATTCTTATCATATTGTTAAAAATCAGTTATAATCCTAAAAAAATAGTTTAAACGTTTGTCGAAATAGTAAAAAATCATGTTGCAATCTTATTTCTTTAATTATATTTATTAAAAATTCATATTTTATATCATTCTTTATTTAATATTATTATTTAATTCATTTAAAAATATTAATTTCCTTCAATTTTACTATATTTTTTATTTTTTCAATACCAATGATTTAGATTTAGATGAAATTGGCAAAATCCTTAATTTGACCCAATTAATTATTCTTTTAATTTCAGCAAATATTATAACTAAGCATTTTTTAAAAACCCGATTTCATTCTTTATATTAAATTTTGTACTTATAAAATTGCAAAAGAATTTTAAATTCTAAAAAAATTATTCTAAAAATGACTTTCATCAGGAAGTTGCAACACATGTAAATCTATGTAATATTGTCACAAAAGTGCAGAGTATTTTGAACAATTTCTCAAATCAGTCTCTCAGTTTGCATCACACAAACAACACTGGTCGAAAATTTATAAAACCTACACCTATCGGGTACCAGATAGGTGTAGTATCTGTGCCTAATATCGTACACATATCGGGTACCCGATAGGTGTAAAAAATATTTTTTTACATATATCGGGTACCCGATAAGTGTGAAAAATGTTTTCTCACACCTATCGGGTACCCGATATGTGTACGATATTAGGCACGGATACTACACCTATCTGGTACCCGATAGGTGTAGGTTTTATAAATTTTCGACCAGTG
>PQFF01000204.1:151877-165640 GCA_003547095.1 Diversispora epigaea
AATCTGTCCTTTAACTTCTCTAGTGTGGGCAGTTCATTATTAAATAATTTAACATTAAAAGCTCTTTGCCGGGTTTCCTTGTTATCTGTTACATTGCGATCAATATAAGAAAGCATTGTCGTTCTCCATGACGACTCCCAGTGAATCTGTTTACTTTTAAAAGCAGAAATTGTAGAGATATTTCGATTGAGCAAATTCCATTTTATCGAGTGTTTGGCCTTACCCAATTTTTTAGTAAAATGTCTTAAAGGCTCCTCAATTATTTCTGTATTCCAACAACTCACTGCATTTACAGATGTTAAAGACTGCAAGTCTGGAGAGCATACAGGTTTGAGACAACCTTCTCTTGCTAATTTATCAGCCGTTTCATTGTGGATAACTCCCGAGTGCGCTTTAACTTTTTCCAGCCGGAGTGTTAAGTTCTAAACGTTAGCAATTTCTTCTATAGCTTTGACAATTGTCCAATTTTTAAGTTTCCTATGTGCTTTTCTTGGATTGGCAGCTGCATTAGCTATAGCATCAATAGCTGCCTGGCTATCTGTAAAAATACATAACCTTGAGCGCTTTGGGGTAGCATAAACTGCTGTCAGAATTGCCATAAGTTCCGCACGTGTCAACGACGCGAAATTTTCTACTTTGCCACTAAAATTAAACTCTGTATCATTCTCATTGAGTACACACCACCCGCAACCCATTGTTGTTACGTGTGAATTATTATTATCTTTTTTAATTAAGGATCCATCCGTATATATCCTAATTGACATACTACTAGAAAGTTTTAAACGAATGTTATCAAGTTTAGTCTGAATGTTTTCTTGTGTCCAGAAATTTTGAAATTTCGCGAACATAGTTGCTCTATCTCGTGTATTGTTACTAATGTAAACAGTTGGAGGGTCTATAGAGCGTATTGAACCAACTGATAATGAATCTTCTATAATTTTACTGATACCGTCTCTAATGGCGTTCTGAGATGAGCGAAGTCGGAGTCTATTTGAACGATCTGGAGTTGATCGTAGTGACACTACACTTCTAACCACGTTTATACTAACGGATTTTGCCATGCTTGTCTTGATAAGACATACATCTTGATTTTTAAGATTGACAACAAGGCTCTTGTCACCTTGGGCACAACCCGTACATTTTTCTAAAACTGAGTTTCCCAAGCTTTGTGTGCTAACTTCTTTGGTATGATGTTGAATTGTGAATTCGTCTTTATTAAGCATTTTTCTTTTTTTTCCAATAAGTGGGTGAGTTCCTTCATCATTTTGTATAGCTATCCAATTAATACTATTGCTTTGTTTACCAATATTCCAGTTACATATATTATATCGTTCGCCCAAAGTTGCCTGCATTTCTGCCGACAAAACTCGTGTTTTAATATCTGTTAATAATTTGTTTTCAAGTGTTTTGAACCAACCAGGTTTAGGGCCCCATCGGTCATTGTTAGTAATTTCTTACCAGTGTAATAGTATTTTACCATTATGTGAAACTAACTGTTCCAGAAACATCAGTTGTCTGTGTCGCAGACTTTTTCTGATCAACCGATATTGACTTTCGTCATCTAATATTTCTTCTATTGTGACATTACCCCCTTAATTAATAGATTGTCATTAAGATTTTTGGATAACTTGAATGTCAGATCATGTGTTTTACAAATAACTAATATATCGTTTAGCAGGAACTGTCCCCGCTTAATTTTCATTGTGAATAATGATTCGTCCTGACCAAAAAGAATTTTGGAGGTGTTGTAGGCGTACCCGCGTGGAGCAACCCAACATACCTTTATCATTCAATCTATTAAACAAATTATTGCTTTGCATTTGCAACTGATGATCCCACAAATTACATACATCATACGCTTCTTTTGCATGTATTAAAGCATTTGGCACCGTAATGGGCAGTAACGTCTTGTTTTTGATCATCGAGATAAATTTAGTTGTAATCTTTAAACATTCCTTTTCTGAAAGCGTCATATCATTTAGACTGTAGTCTAGCATTGGTATTACAACTGCATTAAAAATATAAATTGCTTGTTTATCTGTAATGGGTTTTCCTTTAAGAATATTGGCCATGTAATTTGTTAACTTTTTAAGTCGATTCTTTTGAAATTGTTTGGAACCATTTTCCGTAACGTACACCCCAAGTGATCTAATGGGGTAGTCCTTTGCCACCGGGTATAATGTTTCGTCTCCCATTAGCAAGCCTTCCAATTTGGTTTGAGAGTTTACGTTGATGGCAATCAGGTATGATTTACTTTTATTAATTGTAATATCGTTTATTTGATAAAATTCATTTGCAATTGTGAGTATTTCTTCCATATTTCGTTTGTTAGGGGCGATCCAATTCGTATCATCCACATAGGCAGCCACAAAAGCTTGTACACTAAGTCTCTTCTTTGATTGTGAGTATAAGTTACTAGTCCATTTTTCTTTCATGGTATAACCTAACTTAGATTCTGCTATCCGATGTACTAATAGATCATAAAAAATCCGCCAGAAAAGAGGGGAAATAATATCTCCTTGATCTATACCATCTTCTACATTATAAGCTAACGTATTACCATGCGATGTAAGGACTTGATTTTCTCTATTACATAATAATTTCTCTATTAAACTTACGAAGCGTTCAGGGATTCTAATACGACGTAATGCCAATATGAGTGACTCTGCACTAACTGAGTCGAAAGCTTTACTCATGTCTTGAAACATAATCCATAGCTCTCTTTTATTATCACGAGCATCCTCCATGATGTTGTTAATAACGTGAATAGGACTTTGCGTGTCGTCTCCTGGCAAACCAGCATAGTTGTGTTTTGATAGGATTTTTTTGGTACTAAAGATATTAGCTAACCTATTATTCATTATTTTCATAAAGATTTTTCGGCCTGTTTCCAGAAGTGTGATTGGCCTCGTTATATTCAGATCATTAGCCCACGCAGTAGTTTTTGGGATTGGGTATATGTATCCTAGTTTCTACTTACGTGGCATGTCATTTATATTTAAGGACATATTTATTATATTTCTTAATACCTCAACAGCATTACCCGGCAAGTGTTTAAACCATTCGTACTGCAGATTTGGTTGTCCCGGTGCTTTCTTATTAGGCAGCTTAGAGATAATGTTTTCTAATTCATCAGTACCTACTTCCGAAAGTAGTGTATCATANTATACCATCTTCTACATTATAAGCTAACGTATTACCATGCGATGTAAGGACTTGATTTTCTCTATTACATAATAATTTCTCTATTAAACTTACGAAGCGTTCAGGGATTCTAATACGACGTAATGCCAATATGAGTGACTCTGCACTAACTGAGTCGAAAGCTTTACTCATGTCTTGAAACATAATCCATAGCTCTCTTTTATTATCACGAGCATCCTCCATGATGTTGTTAATAACGTGAATAGGACTTTGCGTGTCGTCTCCTGGCAAACCAGCATAGTTGTGTTTTGATAGGATTTTTTTGGTACTAAAGATATTAGCTAACCTATTATTCATTATTTTCATAAAGATTTTTCGGCCTGTTTCCAGAAGTGTGATTGGCCTCGTTATATTCAGATCATTAGCCCACGCAGTAGTTTTTGGGATTGGGTATATGTATCCTAGTTTCTACTTACGTGGCATGTCATTTATATTTAAGGACATATTTATTATATTTCTTAATACCTCAACAGCATTACCCGGCAAGTGTTTAAACCATTCGTACTGCAGATTTGGTTGTCCCGGTGCTTTCTTATTAGGCAGCTTAGAGATAATGTTTTCTAATTCATCAGTACCTACTTCCGAAAGTAGTGTATCATACCATGCTACATTAATATTTTCTTTAGGTGTATAGAATGTCTTCCACTTACGCAAAAGATTGGTATCTAAGTTCCGTTTTCTAGTCCAGTTATTGAAGTGATTTTTTACGATCCCCTTAATCGTTTCTCCATCATTGACTATCACCGGATTGTCATTCGCATCTATTGTTATCAAACGATCCATCACAATCGATTGTCTAGGTTTATCCAAGATACTATTAATCATACGTTTTGGATTTGTTTTAAGATCATCCCAATGGCGCTCAATTGCTTTTTGAATACGTTGAAGTGTTTCTTTCTTTTTTTCCACACGTGCAATTCCTTGATAATGTAAACTCTCTGCTCTTAGGGCATCTATCAATTCAGGGATTGAGTTATTTTCGTTGAATAGTTTCTCGATACTATAATTAAGATTGATTAGTTTTGTTTTTTCTTGGACGATTTTGGTTTGTTCTTGGATCCATTTAAATGATTTATGTTTGTTAACTATTACAAATCTACATATTTTGTTTACAGATTTAGCTATTTTAAAGTTTTTAAGTGTGTTCTTTTTGACTACTTTATTACGCTTAAGCATTTTGTTTTTAGGCATAGCCCGATCAGCAGCATCTGTAATAATGTTTTTAAAAGTCTCCCAATTCTTATTAAGCGTTTCGTAATTTGCAGTATATATATTATTTCGTTCAGCGAACGTTGATTTTTCTAATTGTATTCTAACGTGATCGGTAAATCTTGCCCATTTCTCGTCACACATTCCTTTCAAATTATATTTCGGACCTGTGTTTCCAATTGACTCTTTATCACGTGTAATACGCCAGTTTTTTTTAATCTTGACACCAAGCCACTTATGGTCACTATCTGTTATCACTTCCAAATTATCTAATTCACATTTCTCAAGTTTATTTATCCATTTATGAGGGATCCATACAGCGTCGATACGGCTTTTTTCAGTTGAGTTGTCACGGTTCCATGTGTAGCCTCCTTGATCAGGATACAAGACCCTATAACTATCAATTAGGTCTTTACTGGTTAACGATGTTACCGACGGAGGTTTATTTTTCTTAATAAACACGTGGGATGAACAGGAACTCTTGAAATAATATTAAGATATTATTCAAGGAAACTATTAGTCAAAATAGATACAACTACTACTAATAGGTAGGTTCTAGAAGTTAAATAAACTACTGTTAATAAGTGTATTGATTAGTGTTATCTACGAATATCACGAGACGGCGCTCCAAATGATAGAGTAGACAATTCAATACAAAGGGTTTGGTTATTATTAATAAAACAATAATACTGATAATTTCAAGGTAATAATAATAACCTTTATTAATGGTAATTGCGAATACAAAAGAGACTAATTTACAAATAAATTAGTTATAAGAAGGTTTCCTAACTAAAGGATAGAATCTTAATTCTATCAAACTTGAACTAAAAACTAAACGGAACTGAACAAAAGGAATTTCTGACTCGAACTCGAACTCGAGCTCGAGCCCTCCCTTTGCTTCAGGTCAAAATCCATCTCTTATATAACTAATTTTTGGGTCCTTTAGGTCCTTTAGGTCCTTTAGGTCCTTTGGGTCCTTTGGGTCCTTTGGGTCCTTTAGGTCCTCGTAATACATGATCTACATATTAATTTACTACTATCTATGGTAAATCTATTACAGGACACAGTTACATTACATAACTATATATTTGTAAATCAATTTATCTCTCGTATTACAGATAAAAATATAAATAATAAATAAATAAATAAATAAATAAATAAATAAATAATAATAAGTACTACTAACTAAATATAATAACAATATAATAAATAATATAAGTTAATAATATATAATAGTAATTAAAATACATCCCAACAATTACTTTGGTAACAGTTACCCTCCCAATTAATTCATAAGTCCTCTTATGACCTTATATTCACTAAAATATCCCTAATAGCCTATACAAAAGGTATGAAATTATTATCAAAGTTGTTTTTACTCATTTGAGCCATAACATACAAAGATAAATAATTTGTTCTAAATTGTTTTCAAATAATTTAGAACTTTGTATATCTGATAATATCTAATCATGATACTATTTTCATGCATGCCTTATTTCTATTTTTGAACAACAAAGGAAAAATATTATGGCGTAAATCAATTTTGGTCTATCATTCTGATCTATACAAGTTTTGAGCCAATTTTGTATATCATGTGTGCATATATGTTATTATTATCTCGTGTTTTCCATGTGTTTTGTGATAAACTTCAAAAATTTTCCCATGCTTCCCTCATTTTTTTCTAAAAATACCTTTTTCATCGTACTTAAATTTTGACTAATACAAATTTCTTTGTTTTTATTTTTCCCACCAATACTTTTCAAACTTGAAAATTTTCTCACTGAAAAGTTTTTATACACTTATTTAAGAAGATATTATTTTGAGATTGGTTTGTTAATTTTTCCCATTACTCCATTCTACTTTTTGTTATTTGTAAGTCAACTTACTTAGTGTTTTCTGGTATTCTCCTTTAGAGTAATTTATGGAAATATTGTTGCTCTTTGCCAAGCTGGTGAATGGAGTTAACATAAGTGACCCAGCTTCCCTTAATGAAAAGGAGATATTAAAAGACTTTGCACTTGATGTTATGTCGTTGAAAGCTCGTCGCGGCCTCTTTTACTTTTTGAGAACGTTCCTGCATAACATCATATGTTCTTGAAGGAAAATACTAAATTGTAATTTGTTTATCTTTTAAATTACTTTAGTTATAACAATGCCTAGAACCAATCGCTTTACTCGTGCATGTCAACATTCAAACATTATTATAGGGGGAATTATGATTCTTTAAGAAACAGCTAAATTCCTTCATCGTCATCTCCTTAACTGTCGTTGTTCTGAGCTAGAAGCGGAGTTATTATCAGTACAAGAAGAACTTATTATTCTTCAAGCTTTATATACTGATTATCAAGTTACCAATGAACAAAGGATAGAACAACTTCAAAGAGAAGTTCGGAACTTAAGAAGAAGTTGTAATGATATACGAGTAATTTTCATTTTACTCTTAAAAATATTTCATTTACTCTTTTCTAAAGAAAATATTAATATATATTTTTTTTAGAATCGTAATTTTTCATTAGCTCAGGAAACAGAAAATTTTCGTAATACTAATACTCGTCTCTCCCAAGAAAATGTTCGTCTTCGAGACTCTCTTCAACATTTTCGTAGTTTAGTGCGTCGCTTTCGAATAGAAACTTCAAACCAGATTATTTGCCATGCCCATGAAAATATTAGAAATAGTCAATAATAAAAATATATTTTGAATTATTANGTAGGGGGAATTATGATTCTTCAAGAAACAGCTAAATTCCTTCGTCGTCGTCTCCTTAACTGTCGTTGTTCTGAGCTAGAAGCGGAGTTATTATCAGTACAAGAAGAACTTATTATTCTTCAAGCTTTATATACTGATTATCAAGTTACCAATGAACAAAGGATAGAACAACTTCAAAGAGAAGTTCGGAACTTAAGAAGAAGTTGTAATGATATACGAGTAATTTTCATTTTACTCTTAAAAATATTTCATTTACTCTTTTCTAAAGAAAATATTAATATATATTTTTTTTAGAATCGTAATTTTTCATTAGCTCAGGAAACAGAAAATTTTCGTAATACTAATACTCGTCTCTCCCAAGAAAATGTTCGTCTTCGAGACTCTCTTCAACATTTTCGTAGTTTAGTGCGTCGCTTTCGAATAGAAACTTCAAACCAGATTATTTGCCATGCCCATGAAAATATTAGAAATAGTCAATAATAAAAATATATTTTGAATTATTAACTCTAATACTCTAGTGCTGTGTTACTCTGTGGGTCGGTCTAGAGTCAAATAAAAGAGATGTTGCTCTGCGGGCCCTCTTTTATTTTTATATTTGTATTTATATCCTTACTAACTTTTCAATCTTTTAAGTCAATTTGTAGGAAAAATGTCATAAACCTTCCACTATTACTTCCATTATTATCCTCCATCAAGACTTTCATTCAATATGTTACTGTCCTATCTTATTTGTTTTATAAAGTATCTACCGTTAAAATAACTACTTTAATCAATAACTATAAAGGAATTATTATTAAATGTATTATTATAATGTATAAACTATGTGTAACTATATATAATATAATAAAATAATTAAACTATGTTTTTATAATATTCTAATAATTTGTTAAATAATTAAATAAATTCATTATGTATCATAATATATTTTATCATATTCTCCTACTTCTAATATTAATTTTTATAATATCAATATTTATTCTATTAGACTTTTTCATCAATGTTGACTCACTTTTGTCTCTCGAAACTTTTGCCTTTTCCTAGGTCTTACTCAAGTTTAGCAGAGACTCGCTATTGTTGTTATTGATCTACTATTGTCTTTTTCAAGAAATATATTGATTTATTATTACTGATATTAAAAAAAAATTATAGATAAAATAATTTCTTGTAACTAAAATCACGAGTCAAAATACTATTAATGTAAATGTGATTGAATTTAAATTAATTATAATAAGAACTATAATTATTAATGAATATTAAATATTCATTTCATTAACAAATTCTATTACTAATATAATAAATATAATTATTAAATTGTCCATGAAAAATTAATACTATATATATATTTTTTTTTTTTTTTAACCATTATCTTTGCCTAGTCGTACTAGTAACATTAACATTGATTCCATGATGAGCATCACATGGAGGTTAAATTAAAATACTAAAGAATAATTATTATTAAATCAAAAGAGATAGATTCATATAGAATTTCTTTGAACTTGTCACTCAAGTTGATGTTGTTGATTCACTTGTCTTCTTTGTTTAATTGCTTTGTCTACACAATCGTTGCGTCTTTTAGCAATGACCATTAACAATATAATTTCTTTTTGCGTTTCCGCTAGAAGGCACCAAATTGTTACCGACGGAGGTTTATTTTTCTTAATAAACNATATATTGATTTATTATTACTGATATTAAAAAAAAATTATAGATAAAATAATTTCTTGTAACTAAAATCACGAGTCAAAATACTATTAATGTAAATGTGATTGAATTTAAATTAATTATAATAAGAACTATAATTATTAATGAATATTAAATATTCATTTCATTAACAAATTCTATTACTAATATAATAAATATAATTATTAAATTGTCCATGAAAAATTAATACTATATATATATTTTTTTTTTTTTTTAACCATTATCTTTGCCTAGTCGTACTAGTAACATTAACATTGATTCCATGATGAGCATCACATGGAGGTTAAATTAAAATACTAAAGAATAATTATTATTAAATCAAAAGAGATAGATTCATATAGAATTTCTTTGAACTTGTCACTCAAGTTGATGTTGTTGATTCACTTGTCTTCTTTGTTTAATTGCTTTGTCTACACAATCGTTGCGTCTTTTAGCAATGACCATTAACAATATAATTTCTTTTTGCGTTTCCGCTAGAAGGCACCAAATTGTTACCGACGGAGGTTTATTTTTCTTAATAAACACGTGGGATGAACAGGAACTCTTAAAATAATATTAAGATATTATTCAAGGAAACTATTAGTCAAAATAGATACAACTACTACTAATAGGTAGGTTCTAGAAGTTAAATAAACTACTGTTAATAAGTGTATTGATTAGTGTTATCTACAAATATCACGAGACGGCGCTCCAAATGATAGAGTAGACGATTCAATACAAAGGGTTTGGTTATTATTAATAAAACAATAATACTGATAATTTCAAGGTAATAATAATAACCTTTATTAATGATAATTGCGAATACAAAAGAGACTAATTTACAAATAAATTAGTTACAAGAAGGTTTCCTAACTAAAGGATAGAATCCTAATTCTATCAAACTTGAACTAAAAACTAAACGAAACTGAACTAAAGGAATTTCTGACTCGAACTCGAACTTGAGCTCGAGCCCTCCCTTTGCTTCAGGTCAAAATCCATCCCTTATATAACTAATTTTTGGGTCCTTTAGGTCCTTTAGGTCCTTTAGGTCCTTTGGGTTCTTTGGGTCCTTTAGGTCCTCGTAATACATGATCTACATATTAATTTACTACTATCTATGGTAAATCTATTACAGGACACAGTTACATTACACAACTATATATTTGTAAATCAATTTATCTCTCGTATTACAGATAAAAATATAAATAATAAATAAATAAATAAATAAATAAATAAATAAATAATAATAAGTACTACTAACTAAATATAATAACAATATAATAAATTTTTTTTGTTTCAGCGAGGCCTCGCCTCAAATTTTATTAATTAGAAAAACAGAAAGTTTCTTATACATAAGATACATAACTTATTCTAATGACTATTAGTTAAAGATGAGACTCAGACTAACCCGAAGGGACATGCCTGCAACCTACCGCCTGACAATAACAATTGCCCTCAGCATGTTAAGGCCCTGCCGAACAACCTATTTTATACAACCAAGTCCAATTACAGCTATCTTTGATAATATGATTATATATAAATCTATTTAATGAAAATAAAAAAGAAATTTTGCTTCTATTATAATTATGATTGTTTTTATTTATAATATTTGTTACGCCTTGTGTATTGTTATTGAGTACACTATTGTCATCTGTATTATTGGTCTGAGATGTTACTATTGTATCACGTGTCTCGTTACGGACCTTCTTTTTCCATTTATTATTACTGATTCCATTCTCAGTTTCCCACTTTTTAACTGCTGTACATCTATCTTTCCATATATGAGTATGTAAGAAGAGTTTAAATTGAACAAATACGTCGTCTATTATTTGATCAGCCAACTCATGTGTTACAACTTTTTGCAAAACTATATCATATACAGTTATCGGGATCAATCCCAACATAACATCAATGAATGATAAATGGTCCGCGTCTCGCGTGCTCACATCTCGGGGGATATGAAGTTCATTTAATGCTTCTAGTGTTTTGTACATATTTTTGCACGTATCCCCACATGCTACGGTAGTCGTCTTGCTTACTAACAAATTAATAAGTTTATTTCTGCATGAGTGTATATCAATTAAGTTTTTTGGACATGTCAACACATGCACTTGATTTTCTTTTTCTAGGTTGCACCGGATGCAAGAATCGTTTTCATATATCTTTGGAAATCTGTCCTTTAACTTCTCTAGTGTGGGCAGTTCATTATTAAATAATTTAACATTAAAAGCTCTTTGCCGGGTTTCCTTGTTATCTGTTACATTGCGATCAATATAAGAAAGCATTGTCGTTCTCCATGGNTCTGAGATGTTACTATTGTATCACGTGTCTCGTTACGGATCTTCTTTTTCCATTTATTATTACTAATTCCATTCTCAGTTTCCCACTTTTTAACTGCTGTACATCTATCTTTCCATATATGAGTATGTAAGAAGAGTTTAAATTGAACAAATACGTCGTCTATTATTTGATCAGCCAACTCATATGTTACAACTTTTTGCAAAACTATATCATATACAGTTATCGGGATCAATCCCAACATAACATCAATGAATGATAAATGGTCCGCGTCTCGCGTGCTCACATCTCGGGGGATATGAAGTTCATTTAATGCTTCTAGTGTTTTGTACATATTTTTGCACGTATCCCCACATGCTACGGTAGTCGTCTTGCTTACTAACAAATTAATAAGTTTATTTCTGCATGAGTGTATATCAATTAAGTTTTTTGGACATGTCAACACATGCACTTGATTTTCTTTTTCTAGGTTGCACCGGATGCAAGAATCGTTTTCATATATCTTTGGAAATCTGTCCTTTAACTTCTCTAGTGTGGGCAGTTCATTATTAAATAATTTAACATTAAAAGCTCTTTGCCGGGTTTCCTTGTTATCTGTTACATTGCGATCAATATAAGAAAGCATTGTCGTTCTCCATGACGACTCCCATTGAATCTGTTTACTTTTAAAAGCAGAAATTGTAGAGATGTTTCGATTGAGCAATCTCCATTTTATCGANGCATGTTAAGGCCCTGCCGAACAACCTATTTTATACAACCAAGTCCAATTACAGCTATCTTTGATAATATGATTATATATAAATCTATTTAATGAAAATAAAAAAGAAATTTTGCTTCTATTATAATTATGATTGTTTTTATTTATAATATTTGTTACGCCTTGTGTATTGTTATTGAGTACACTATTGTCATCTGTATTATTGGTCTGAGATGTTACTATTGTATCATGTGTCTCGTTACGGATCTTCTTTTTCCATTTATTATTACTAATTCCATTCTCAGTTTCCCACTTTTTAACTGCTGTACATCTATCTTTCCATATATGAGTATGTAAGAAGAGTTTAAATTGAACAAATACGTCGTCTATTATTTGATCAGCCAACTCATGTGTTACAACTTTTTGCAAAACTATATCATATACAGTTATCGGGATCAATCCCAACATAACATCAATGAATGATAAATGGTCCGCGTCTCGCGTGCTCACATCTCGGGGGATATGAAGTTCATTTAATGCTTCTAGTGTTTTGTACATATTTTTGCACGTATCCCCACATGCTACGGTAGTCGTCTTGCTTACTAACAAATTAATAAGTTTATTTCTGCATGAGTGTATATCAATTAAGTTTTTTGGACATGTCAACACATGCACTTGATTTTCTTTTTCTAGGTTGCACCGGATGCAAGAATCGTTTTCATATATCTTTGGAAATCTGTCCTTTAACTTCTCTAGTGTGGGCAGTTCATTATTAAATAATTTAACATTAAAAGCTCTTTGCCGGGTTTCCTTGTTATCTGTTACATTGCGATCAATATAAGAAAGCATTGTCGTTCTCCATGACGACTCCCAGTGAATCTGTTTACTTTTAAAAGCAGAAATTGTAGAGATATTTCGATTGAGCAAATTCCATTTTATCGAGTGTTTGGCCTTACCCAATTTTTTAGTAAAATGTCTTAAAGGCTCCTCAATTATTTCTGTATTCCAACAACTCACTGCATTTACAGATGTTAAAGACTGCAAGTCTGGAGAGCATACAGGTTTGAGACAACCTTCTCTTGCTAATTTATCAGCCGTTTCATTGTGGATAACTCCCGAGTGCGCTTTAACTTTTTCCAGCCGGAGTGTTAAGTTCTGAACGTTAGCTATTTCTTCTATAGCTTTGACAATTGTCCAATTTTTAAGTTTCCTATGTGCTTTTCTTGGATTGGTAGCTGCATTAGCTATAGCATCAATAGCTGCCTGGCTATCTGTAAAAATACATAACCTCGAACGCTTTGGGGTAGCATAAACTGCCGTCAGAATTGCCATAAGTTCCGCACGTGTTGACGATGTGAAATTTTCTACTTTACCACTAAAATCAAATTCTGTATCATTTTCGTCGAGTGCACACCACCCGCAACCCATTGTTGTTATGTGTGAATTATTATTATCTTTTTTAATTAAGGATCCATCCGTATATATCCTAATTGACATACTACTAGAAAGCTTTAAGCGAATGTCATCAAGTTTAGTCTGAATGTTTTCTTGTGTCCAGAAATTTTGAAATTTCGCGAACATAGTTGTTCTATCACGTGCATTGTTGCTAATATAAACAGTTGGAGGGTCTATGGAACGTATTGAACCAACTGGTAATGAATCTTCTATAATTTTACTGATACCGTCTCTAATGGCGTTCTGAGATGAGCGAAGTCGGAGTCTATTTGAACGATCTGGAGTTGATCGTAGTGACACTACACTTCTAACCACGTTTATACTAACGGATTTTGCCATACTCGTCTTGATAAGACATACATCTTGATTTTTAAGATTGGCAACAAGGCTCCTGTCACCTTGGGCACAACCCGTACATTTTTCCAAAACTGAGTTTCCCGAGCTCTGTGAGCTAACTTCTTTGGTATGATGTTGAATTGTGAATTCATCTTTATTAAGCATTTTTCTCTTTTT
>PQFF01000204.1:167116-227239 GCA_003547095.1 Diversispora epigaea
CATGTAATTTGTTAACTTTTTAAGTCGATCCTTTTGAAATTGTTTGGAACCATTTTCCGTAACGTAAACCCCAAGTGATCTAACGGGGTAGTCCTTTGCCACTGGGTATAAAGTTTCGTCTCCCATAAGCAAGCCTTCCAATTTGGTTTGAGAGTTTACGTTGATGGCAATCAGGTATGATTTACTTTTATTAATTGTAATATCGTTCATTTGATAAAATTCATTTGCAATTGTGAGTATTTCTTCCATATTTCGTTTGTTAGGGGCGATCCAATTCGTATCATCCACATAGGCAGCCACAGAGGCATGCACACTAAGTCTCTTCTTTGATTGTGAGTGTAGGTTACTAATCCATTTTTTTTTCATGGTATAACCCAACTTAGATTCTGCTATCCGATGCACTAATGGGTCATAAAAAATCCGCCAAAAAAGGGGAGAAATAATATCTCCTTGATCTATACCATCTTTTACATTATAAGCTAACGTATTACCATGCGATGTGAGGACTTGATTTTCTCTATTACGTAAAAGTTTCTCTATTAAACTTATGAAGCGTTCAGGGATTCTAATACGACGTAATGCCAATATAAGTGACTCTGTACTAACCGAGTCAAATGCTTTACTCATGTCTTGAAACATAATCCAGAGCTCTCTTTTATTGTCACGAGCATCCTCCATGATGTTGTTAATAACATGAATAGGACTTTGCGTGTCGTCTCCTGGCAAACCAGCATAGTTGTGTTTTGATAGGATTTTATTGGTACTAAAAATATTAGCTAACCTATTATTCATTATTTTTATAAAGATTTTTCGACCTGTTTCCAGAAGTGTAATTGGTCTCATTATATTTAGATCATTAGCCCACGCAGTAGTTTTTGGGATTGGGTATATGTATCCTAGTTTCCACTCACGGGGCATGTCATNAACATATTTATTAAGATCTTTTTTTATAACAATGGCGACACCGGCCCCTATACCCATAGAGGACCAATGTATTCTATATTTGGAACTGCCTTCGATAAACCATTTTTCTCCATTTTCTTTAATATTTGTTTCTGAGATACCTACGATATCAGCATTCTTTGTTTTGATAAAATTAAAAAAAATTTGCCATTTAATTGGGTCATTGAACCCTCTAACATTATGTGTTGCTATATATATATGTTGATTGTCTATGTAATTTTCTGTATTATGTATATTACTACGCACACTCATCATTTTTTCACTTGTTTTATTACTATTCCCTGATAAATTAGAATTAATCGAACTATTATTATTATTATTATTGTCTGTCATAAATAAAAATTACAAAGGGAGGGAACTATTTATTGAGGCGAGCCTCTATTTTTTTCTTCAATAATTACATGATCCGTTTTACCAGCAGATGTCATGACCCGGCTTTCAATATTATCTAACCGATTTACTAGTTGATTGATGACATTAATTAACCTGTCATCCGATGAACTCCCACTAATATTGGTAGGTGGGTTTGAGTTTTCCGGTTCAACAGAGTCTTCATCCATATCGACTATACATGTCGTCAAAACTAATTTGACCTTGACTCAATTCTTAAAATTTCAATTTTTAATTGCGTCTGACTCAACTAATTGCGTCAGTTATTAGTAAAAATCAAAATTTGCCTTGACTCAACTCCAATTTTTCTCAATTTTAATTGCGTCTGACTCAATTCAATAGTTTTGACAACATGTAATCGACGTCATCATCTGAGTCGAATGAATCTTGTTCAAAGTCAGCGTTTGTTTTATTCCATACATGTTCTTCTAAGGCAGTTAATCTTTCAGAGACCTCTAAAAGCAGAGATTCGATACGACTTAATCTATCGTTTGTATCGTCAATGGACGCAGGTTTGTTAAATCTATTTTTCTTTGTTATATCTGCATATGTTGTATTTCCAGTTTGTCTATTTAATGTCGCTAAGTATCTGGGATTATATTTTTTATATATGACGCCGAACTTTTCAAGACTATTAACTTTCTTTTCTTTAAACTCAGTGTCTCGTTTTGTCAAAGGACAATTACTAATGAGATGCTCAATTGAGTAGCACTTGTGGCATGTTTTGGTAGTAAAATCTACAATTTTGATAGTATTTGTTGTGTTTTCATCATTCCAAGAAGTGTTCAAAGCTGCATTTCGTGTTTCGGGAAAAACAAAAGAAACTATAGCCTCTCCTCTATGTCGATAAGAAGTTCGTGTTCTAGGAAAGTAATATGTTTTTGCCCCGACTTTTTCAATAGTTGACATAAGTTCCCTGGCCGTGATACCGTTTGGCAAGCCAATTACTTTAGCAGTAAATTCTCCACGTGACTTGAGCATTTCTGCAGTGAATTTAAGTGGCGTAACTCTAAATGAGTCATCACCAATAATAATACTCCAATTTTCAAGAATTTTTTCTGCACTATTTTTTTCTTTAAATACAATTACGGCTGATTGCCACATGTCATTTGTTCTAAGGTTCATTCTTTCAATATCCCCAAAAGTAGAAGATATTTCAAAAGCTAGTTCTTTGTACTTNGGGTATAAAGTTTCGTCTCCCATAAGCAAGCCTTCCAATTTGGTTTGAGAGTTTACGTTGATGGCAATCAGGTATGATTTACTTTTATTAATTGTAATATCGTTCATTTGATAAAATTCATTTGCAATTGTGAGTATTTCTTCCATATTTCGTTTGTTAGGGGCGATCCAATTCGTATCATCCACATAGGCAGCCACAGAGGCATGCACACTAAGTCTCTTCTTTGATTGTGAGTGTAGGTTACTAATCCATTTTTTTTTCATGGTATAACCCAACTTAGATTCTGCTATCCGATGCACTAATGGGTCATAAAAAATCCGCCAAAAAAGGGGAGAAATAATATCTCCTTGATCTATACCATCTTTTACATTATAAGCTAACGTATTACCATGCGATGTGAGGACTTGATTTTCTCTATTACGTAAAAGTTTCTCTATTAAACTTATGAAGCGTTCAGGGATTCTAATACGACGTAATGCCAATATAAGTGACTCTGTACTAACCGAGTCAAATGCTTTACTCATGTCTTGAAACATAATCCAGAGCTCTCTTTTATTGTCACGAGCATCCTCCATGATGTTGTTAATAACATGAATAGGACTTTGCGTGTCGTCTCCTGGCAAACCAGCATAGTTGTGTTTTGATAGGATTTTATTGGTACTAAAAATATTAGCTAACCTATTATTCATTATTTTTATAAAGATTTTTCGACCTGTTTCCAGAAGTGTAATTGGTCTCATTATATTTAGATCATTAGCCCACGCAGTAGTTTTTGGGATTGGGTATATGTATCCTAGTTTCCACTCACGGGGCATGTCATTTATATTTAAGAACATATTTATTATATTTCTTAATACTTCAACAGCATTACCCGGCAAGTGTTTAAACCATTCGTACTGTAAATTTGATTGTCCCGGTGCTTTCTTATTAGGCAGCTTAGAGATGATGTCTTCTAATTCATTAGTACCTACTTCCGAAAGTAGTGTATCATACCACAATATAATAAATAATATAAGTTAATAATATATAATAGTAATTAAAATACATCCCAACAATTACTTTGGTAACAACGACGAGAAAATTTCGCATTCAGGTGTTTCTGTTACATTATTATTGTTTCTATCCAAGTTTGGCGCAGGAACAGCATTGAAATCTCCAGCTATGATTAACTTATATTGTTTACGTTTTGCTTCACTACACCAATTATTGACCTGGTTTAATAAACCAACTCTTTCAGTTTTTTTACTTGGAAAATACACTTGGACAAAGCGTATTATTGTTTTTTTTGGAAGCACCAAGTCAATGGCTATCGCTCTTCCTTCATATCTTCTAACATTACAAACATATTTATTAAGATCTTTTTTTATAACAATGGCGACACCGGCCCCTATACCCATAGAGGACCAATGTATTCTATATTTGGAACTGCCTTCGATAAACCATTTTTCTCCATTTTCTTTAATATTTGTTTCTGAGATACCTACGATATCAGCATTCTTTGTTTTGATAAAATTAAAAAAAATTTGCCATTTAATTGGGTCATTGAACCCTCTAACATTATGTGTTGCTATATATATATGTTGATTGTCTATGTAATTTTCTGTATTATGTATATTACTACGCACACTCATCATTTTTTCACTTGTTTTATTACTATTCCCTGATAAATTAGAATTAATCGAACTATTATTATTATTATTATTGTCTGTCATAAATAANCGTCAAAACTAATTTGACCTTGACTCAATTCTTAAAATTTCAATTTTTAATTGCGTCTGACTCAACTAATTGCGTCAGTTATTAGTAAAAATCAAAATTTGCCTTGACTCAACTCCAATTTTTCTCAATTTTAATTGCGTCTGACTCAATTCAATAGTTTTGACAACATGTAATCGACGTCATCATCTGAGTCGAATGAATCTTGTTCAAAGTCAGCGTTTGTTTTATTCCATACATGTTCTTCTAAGGCAGTTAATCTTTCAGAGACCTCTAAAAGCAGAGATTCGATACGACTTAATCTATCGTTTGTATCGTCAATGGACGCAGGTTTGTTAAATCTATTTTTCTTTGTTATATCTGCATATGTTGTATTTCCAGTTTGTCTATTTAATGTCGCTAAGTATCTGGGATTATATTTTTTATATATGACGCCGAACTTTTCAAGACTATTAACTTTCTTTTCTTTAAACTCAGTGTCTCGTTTTGTCAAAGGACAATTACTAATGAGATGCTCAATTGAGTAGCACTTGTGGCATGTTTTGGTAGTAAAATCTACAATTTTGATAGTATTTGTTGTGTTTTCATCATTCCAAGAAGTGTTCAAAGCTGCATTTCGTGTTTCGGGAAAAACAAAAGAAACTATAGCCTCTCCTCTATGTCGATAAGAAGTTCGTGTTCTAGGAAAGTAATATGTTTTTGCCCCGACTTTTTCAATAGTTGACATAAGTTCCCTGGCCGTGATACCGTTTGGCAAGCCAATTACTTTAGCAGTAAATTCTCCACGTGACTTGAGCATTTCTGCAGTGAATTTAAGTGGCGTAACTCTAAATGAGTCATCACCAATAATAATACTCCAATTTTCAAGAATTTTTTCTGCACTATTTTTTTCTTTAAATACAATTACGGCTGATTGCCACATGTCATTTGTTCTAAGGTTCATTCTTTCAATATCCCCAAAAGTAGAAGATATTTCAAAAGCTAGTTCTTTGTACTTCATACCAATAGGAATATCCCACAACTTGATACCATGCATGATATCTCTTTGAGAATTCCTTTTAAAGATTACAGCCTTATGCATGTAGCTCGGCTGTGCTGCATCCGCGCTTATATTAACTTTTTTAGCTGTATTCATTTTTTCTTCATTGTTAAAAAAAACAGAAATCATTCTTTGTCTATTGAAGACTTCTGAATTAACCGTAATTAAGTNGCCGTGATACCGTTTGGCAAGCCAATTACTTTAGCAGTAAATTCTCCACGTGACTTGAGCATTTCTGCAGTGAATTTAAGTGGCGTAACTCTAAATGAGTCATCACCAATAATAATACTCCAATTTTCAAGAATTTTTTCTGCACTATTTTTTTCTTTAAATACAATTACGGCTGATTGCCACATGTCATTTGTTCTAAGGTTCATTCTTTCAATATCCCCAAAAGTAGAAGATATTTCAAAAGCTAGTTCTTTGTACTTCATACCAATAGGAATATCCCACAACTTGATACCATGCATGATATCTCTTTGAGAATTCCTTTTAAAGATTACAGCCTTATGCATGTAGCTCGGCTGTGCTGCATCCGCGCTTATATTAACTTTTTTAGCTGTATTCATTTTTTCTTCATTGTTAAAAAAAACAGAAATCATTCTTTGTCTATTGAAGACTTCTGAATTAACCGTAATTAAGTCCGTCACTTTTCTAAACGATTTTTTAATTTTTTCGATTTTATCTTCGATAGTTTTACCCGGAATTCGTGAAGCGAACGTTCAAATTTTGTATTTCTTAGCCCCAAAGGCTTCACGCCATTCGTGTTGGTTTTCATTAATATTTTCAAAGGAGATGATTAATTCATTATCTTCTACAACTGTTGTTTCTTGATTTTTACTTGTTGTATCGTTATCCACGACTTTCTGTTTACCTTTTCGATTAGTTACTTGTTGCCATTCTTGAGTACCAGTATTGCTATCATTATTAAAATTATCTTCTTTCAAATTCATAATATTTTGTTCATCTGTTAAAATGTTTTCTGCTTCCCAAGTTGTTTCTTTGAGCTGGGTGTTGTTTCTTATGGTGTTGGAGCTTTCCGACTGAGTTTCTCCTTGAGAGACTAAGCTTTTTTCCGTGATGTTTTTCCCCGAATTTTTATTGTTATTTTTTTTATCAAGAGGGTTAAATTTAAACCTGTTACGTGTAGTCGTCGGACTTCCACTGGTCGAAAATTTATAAAACCTACACCTATCTGGTACCCGATAGGTGTAGGTTTTATAAATTTTCGACCAGTGTTCTAGTGGAAGAGTAATTAGCGACCTTCCTCCTAGGTCAGTCTTCCTGTTCGCTCATACCTGAGCAAAAATTCAATAAAAGCTATAAAAAATAAAACTATTTCGAATTTTATTTACTGCGTATTTTTGAAAAAATAAATGATAACCGGAAAGAGTTTCATTTAAATGAAACAGATAATAAATATATAATAAATAATAATAATAATTAAATAATAATCAAATTAATCATAAAGGCACAGTGAGTAAGGTGGAGTAAAAGTAATAACACAGTATCAAACAATATTTAATAATATTTCGCAATATTACGACACAAAATATAAGTTTATTAAAATATAAAATATAAAGTTTTAAAAGTAAAGTATCATTTAACAACAGAAATATTACAGCGCAATGTATTTTTCCTGTTCCTGAAAGAAGTTTACTTTTCTGTTTAATATTTATTGAAGTATTTCAAATTATTCTAAATTATTTCTAATTAATTAATTACTATCTTTTCTATATTCTAACTGTTCTAACTGTGATATATCTAACTAAAACTTACTCCTGACAACAGTCATATTTATACTTTCTCTTTTGTTTACACTTCATCTTTGTACTTCATCCTTCATCCTTTGTGCATTATCCTTCATCCTTGTACGATATCCTTCATTCTCGTACAGTATTCTTCATCCTCGTATGACATTCTTTATCCTTTATCCTCGTACAAAGATGACAATCACCTGAAAGTTCATCTAGTGTCACAAAATATCATCCCCCGTGACATTTCACCTATTTGCTTCGCCACAATATTATGAGATCTCGTAGATTTACATTTGATTACACACATAAATTTATGTAGGTCTTGTAATATTGAGGGTGCACAAATTCCACATGGAATGTGCACGGGGTTTCGAAATGTTGCGAAGGTCACGGGAGATCACATTGAGATGACAGTGTAACCGGATGAGTGTGTTACCATCTAGATGACAGATTATTCATCTTTGTATAAAGTATTTCATCCTTGTGTGTCATCTTTAAAAATAGAAAAGAACGTGTTTAGACGCGACAACACAGGATGAAGGAAAATAAGTTCAAAAGTGTATAAAATAGACTGGTAATTTAGGATGTGAAAAGGATCAGCTCATTTTTACAATTTTATGATTTTAATTTCTTTTGGCATATTCTGAATAATTACGAAAATCTTTTACTTAATTTGTAATAATAAAAATAATAATCTTTTGGTACGCATTTTATAATAAAAATAAATAATAAAGATAGAAACATATTGTTTTGATTTAGCAGCAGAGATAAGAACGCCAAAGCAGTGATATATTTTTGTTGTTACATCTTTGCAATAAGTTTAAAAGTTTCGATATACACCGCAATAATTTGATACGTTCTTAATAATTTTTATTTCGTGATAACGGTAATATTGGTGAGAAACGGTTAACAGCCCGTAATACCTCTATTACTAATTTTGTAATTTCCTGAATAAAGTTACTGAATAACATCCGGAATTATATAGAGGCGTTCTAGGACGCTATATATACGAAACGTCTGGAGAACGCACTAGAACTAGAGATGATGGTGAAACTACCTAATTTCACCAATGACACTGGTGTAACTGGTGCACCAAAGGTGCAACTTGAAGATAATTTATGCACCTGGTGAAAAAAATAATATTGATGATATATATAATAATGGTGAAACTAATGATATTGGTGAAATGTGGTGAAATTAGTGATGAAACTGGAGAAACAGTTTCACCAATAGTTTATAAAAATTTTGATTTATAGAAAATATAAATAATAAAATAATAGGACCCAAACAATCTATATATATGTGATAAAAGATCTACAAGATTTTGATTAATTCTATACAAATGTTTTTTATATTAACTCTATGCAAAGTTTTATGAGATATCAAAAATTCAGCAAATAAAATTATGACTTATAATTAAAGTAATTAATTTAGATAATCATTTTGCAACGTTACGTAATATAGTGTTACATGTATTTTATACATGTCGTCAAAACTAATTTGGCCTTGACTTAACTTTTAAAATTTAAATTTTTAATTGTGTCTGACTCAACTAATTGCGTCAGTTATTAGTAAAAATCAAAATTTACCTTGACTCAACTTCAATTTTTCTCAATTTTAATTGCGTCTGACTCAATTCAATAGTTTTGACAACATGTATAATGTATTTTAACTGTTAATATTATGTGATATAATATTTATTATTTATTTTATAACAATATAAAAAAATAAAAAACTTTTTATTTTAATAAGTAAATGTCGAAAACATAACTAATAATAAAAAATACTGAGAATGTAAACTATCGATACAAAAAATTTCAGACCAAGAACTTTAAAATTGACGGAATAATAGACGCTTAAACTCAAACATTTTAAAATATTAAACGTTTGAGTTTAAGCGTCTATTATTTCGTCAATTTTAAAGTTCTTGGTCTGAAATTTTTTGCATCGATAGTTTACATTCTCAGTATTTTTTATTATTAGTTATGTTTTCAACATTTACTTATTAAAATAAAAAGTTTTATAAGTAGCAACGATTGTGAATTATCTCCGATTTGTAATTTATAAAGTATTTTTCTAAAGTTACACAATAAAGAGTGATTGTCAAAGGAACAAAATTGATCATACAGCGAAGTGCATCTCATAACTTTTAAGCTTGATGCAGCGACTTGGCACTATGACAATGGACCCTTTACTAATCGAAAAACTTAAAAACTTCAATCCAGAAGTTAAATTAATTACATCATATGCCGGAAGAACTTGGTGAAATATTGTTTCACCAATATTACCAGTTTCACCAGTTCCAACAGTTACACCAATTTCACTAGTTTCACCAAATCACCAGTTTCCCTAATGATGATTGGAGATTGGAGATTGGTGAGATTTGGTGCAACTCATGGATTTAGTTTCACTATCATCTATAACTAGAACGGTGCGTTCTAGTACGCTATATATACGAAACGTTCAGAGAACGCACTAGAACGGTACGTTCTAGTACGCAACATCAGGAAACTTTTCGGGGCGTAAATTTACAGAAAATTNATTTTTTATTATTAGTTATGTTTTCAACATTTACTTATTAAAATAAAAAGTTTTATAAGTAGCAACGATTGTGAATTATCTCCGATTTGTAATTTATAAAGTATTTTTCTAAAGTTACACAATAAAGAGTGATTGTCAAAGGAACAAAATTGATCATACAGCGAAGTGCATCTCATAACTTTTAAGCTTGATGCAGCGACTTGGCACTATGACAATGGACCCTTTACTAATCGAAAAACTTAAAAACTTCAATCCAGAAGTTAAATTAATTACATCATATGCCGGAAGAACTTGGTGAAATATTGTTTCACCAATATTACCAGTTTCACCAGTTCCAACAGTTACACCAATTTCACTAGTTTCACCAAATCACCAGTTTCCCTAATGATGATTGGAGATTGGAGATTGGTGAGATTTGGTGCAACTCATGGATTTAGTTTCACTATCATCTATAACTAGAACGGTGCGTTCTAGTACGCTATATATACGAAACGTTCAGAGAACGCACTAGAACGGTACGTTCTAGTACGCAACATCAGGAAACTTTTCGGGGCGTAAATTTACAGAAAATTTACGGGACCTACAGAAATTTACGCCTAAAAAAATCAATTTTTTTGACTTTGATCACTATTTATAAGACAGGGAGCGATTTTTTACTAAGATATTCCTATGACAGATCGAAAGATCTGGTTCTTAGCTACAAGATGATATGTGTTTNAAACACATATCATCTTGTAGCTAAGAACCAGATCTTTCGATCTGTCATAGGAATATCTTAGTAAAAAATCGCTCCCTGTCTTATAAATAGTGATCAAAGTCAAAAAAATTGATTTTTTTAGGCGTAAATTTCTGTAGGTCCCGTAAATTTTCTGTAAATTTACACCCCGAAAAGTTTCCTGATGAATATATACGAAACGTTCGGAGAACGTACTAGAATGGTGCGTTCTAGTACGCTATATATACGAAGCGTTCGGAGAACGCACTAGAACGGCATATTTAATATGCTATATGAACGTAGGTGGTGTTCGTAGGACGCTATAGATCTGTGTATTTTGGACGCACTAGAACGTTTATATTTAATTCCTGATGAAAGTCTGAAGCTAAGATTCGGAAGTTTGTGTAGTGAGCTGTAAAAAGATACTTTTACTCCACTTATCCACATACCTTCAGATCGCACCTGTGTGTACTGTGTTAAGAGTTTGTTTTATATATCTATTCGTTGCGAGTAGGCAAGTGACTGCTTGATCCTACTGGCGGATAGTGGGCGTTACGAAATATTGCGTACAAGAGTACGTTGTGTTAGTACGAAAAGGGGTGTGACGAGAGTTCGATTTAGCGGGACTAATTGACGTAACTTTACTCCTTGTTCTGGGCAGACCGCACAATATTATGTAGATTTATGTATATAGCAGTTTCCTGATGCACTTAGGTTTACTGAAAGAGTTATCTCAAGACTTTCACAATTTCTTAATGATAAAGAAAAATTTCTTTATATGCTTGACTATCATTCATCTTACATTAATAAAGGATTAACAAATTCTGTGTGATGAAAATATGAAAATAATAAAACCAAAATTATTCTTTTTTTTGGATTATATATATTGTAAAATATTAAATTAAATAATTTGAATAATTTTATATGTATATATCTATAGCAAAATTGTTGAAATGGAAAATATGGATACCAAAACTATACTTAAATTGATGATTGTTGCTATTGAGTTGAAGTTTGAGGAATTATCCAAGAAATTAGAAACAGTCTTATTGAATCAAAAGTTTTTTTAAAACAAAAATACCATAATAAAAATTAAATAAGATGAAGTTTACTTTTTATTTTTTATCATATAATTTAAATAATGAGCACTTGTTTTGAAATTTGTTTATTAATCTATATTTATTTTTAAAAAATTTATTTAATTTTAGTATTGTGTATTTAATTATCGAGATCTTTTAAAATAAAAAAATGCAATAATATTTTTTAATTTATATATTGTACCTTTCATCTCAACATTCATCAAATATGCTGAATCGAGGAATCGAGGATTAGATATTATTAATTACACTGTTTAATGAAAAATTTTACTTAAAAAATACATCAATCACTGTTTTTATATTTTGGTTTATCATTATTTTTTTATTTGATCAAAAGAATTGAAAATTTGGAGGTATAATCTTTGAAAAAATGGGCGTTCATTTTATACTAGCTTATAAATGATAGCGAAAATGATACATAAGGAAAAAAATGCCATATGCAAAAATAATAAAATATTTTCACGCCAATGGGCTATTTATTTTATTACAAATGGTCATATTACAAATAACTTTTGGCCAAAGGATACCATAAAAAATAACGAAAATAAAAAAAATCAATTATTTTTATCTTGTCATCCAAACTGATATTTTGGACCTCTTTATATACAATATATTTCACAATTTACTTTGTATTTACTTTAAAAATGTATTTATTATTATTATTATTTTTTAACTGGCTAAAAATATGCATATTAACTACAAAAAGCCGTAAAGATTACAAACCAAATTTATGTTCAATTAAATATTAAATCGTACGAAAATAAAATTTTATTTATGCTGATGGACTATTTGTTATTTTATTAAAAGTTATGAGATGCACTTTACAGATGATCCTTTGACAATTGTCTTTTGCCAAAAAAAATTCAAAATGAAAATAAATAAAATAATTGTTTTTTATTTTGTTCAACAAGCAATTATGAAATTGGCAGGACATAAAAGTGTTGAAGGTGTTAGAACTTACAAAAAATTAATGAAGAAATACAATAAATACTTTAATAATATTACTGATATCTATAAAAATAAGTTAGAATATCCTTTACAAGAAATCTCTTCTAATTCTTTAAATAATAATTCTTCTCAAACACCTATATTTAAAAAATTGTACTTTCTCCGATGTAACTTTTAATATTCAGATGCAATAGTTTATGTAAATCTATTTATGAGTTATAAATTGCCGGGAAAATATCAATAAAAAAATCATGAATTTTCATTAGGAACCGTGAGATTAATAAGGTTAATTTATAATATCATAAGTATGCAAGATTTGAATCTCCAATTTTGTATTATCATAGTTTTTCTCACATGTTAACATTTGCGCATGCACATGACGATTAGAAAGGCACATGGCACAATTAGTCATGGCTAATTGGCGTGACTGATGCTTCCCATAATCTCAAAAAGTTGAAAAAAGGTATAAATATCCCCCTTTTCCCACTCAATTTTTTTCTCATATTACATGACCTTCTTGTAAAGAAATGGTTTTACTGTCTCTTACTAAGAAAAGGCTTTTGACGTCTTTATGAGCATTGCACAAAAAGATTTTTTTAGTAGGTTATTCGATTTCGGTTTCTGAGTGAGAAGGTTTATGTAATATTTTTTTTTTTATTTTAAAGCGGGACTATAGGGAAGTGGGAATTATGCTTGTTGCTCTCCATGTGATTCTCACGTGATTATTGTGGGTGATGATAGCTAACCCAGTATCACCAGAACCGCAAAAGTATGGTTTTTGATATACCTACGGTTATTTTTTTGATATATCAAAATTTTATGTGACCAAATAGTTATTTTTTTGATGCATCTTTAAATAAACAACATCAGGAAATTTTTTATGTTGGAGGTTATTGTAATAATTTCGTTTTCAAAGGTTATTGAAGGTTATCGGACCAATAACCTTCGCAAATATTACGTTTATTATGATAAAGTGAAGGTTATTGAAGGTTATCGGACCAATAACCTTCGCAAATATTACGTTTATTATGATAAAGTGAAGGTTATTGAAGGTTATCGATATCAATAACCTCCGGAGTATTACGTTTTATTAATAAAAATGAAGGTTTTTGGTACCAATAACCTTTGTAAATATTACGTTTATGTTGGAGGTATTCGAAGGTTATCAAAGTGAAGGACTTCGAAGGCTTACATTTAAAAAAATTTACTAATGAATTATAGGCATATCAAAAAAATAACCATTTTTTTCAGAAATTTTTGATATATCAAAAAAATAACCACAGGTGTCTCAAAAACGATACCTTTGCACCAGAACCATTTTCACTCCCACGTGATATTTTACATAAGGGCAAATTTTGATTGGACCATAGTTTGGATGGTGACCAGAAATATTTCACGTGTTATTTTTCACAGGTGACAAATGTGGGGTGACGAATATGATTTCCACAAGTAAAAAAATTCTAAGTCCCCAGAATGTTTAATAAAAATCGATATTCGAAGGGTGTGATACACGGTGATAAATACACTACCCCTGATAAACCCTAACCCTAACCCCTGAAGCACATCATGTGGGGGTGAAAATGGTTCTGGTGATACTGGGGAAGCTGGGTGATGATCAACTGATACCGTGAGAATATATCTATAAATAAAATTCATTATATAATTATATCGATCAATATAATTATAATTATAATTAAAACGTATACTGTATTAGTATTTATATAATATTGAATATGAATAATATAATAAATAAATTAATAATAAATATATGAATAATATAATANTAACCATTTTTTTCAGAAATTTTTGATATATCAAAAAAATAACCACAGGTGTCTCAAAAACGATACCTTTGCACCAGAACCATTTTCACTCCCACGTGATATTTTACATAAGGGCAAATTTTGATTGGACCATAGTTTGGATGGTGACCAGAAATATTTCACGTGTTATTTTTCACAGGTGACAAATGTGGGGTGACGAATATGATTTCCACAAGTAAAAAAATTCTAAGTCCCCAGAATGTTTAATAAAAATCGATATTCGAAGGGTGTGATACACGGTGATAAATACACTACCCCTGATAAACCCTAACCCTAACCCCTGAAGCACATCATGTGGGGGTGAAAATGGTTCTGGTGATACTGGGGAAGCTGGGTGATGATCAACTGATACCGTGAGAATATATCTATAAATAAAATTCATTATATAATTATATCGATCAATATAATTATAATTATAATTAAAACGTATACTGTATTAGTATTTATATAATATTGAATATGAATAATATAATAAATAAATTAATAATAAATATATGAATAATATAATAAATATATGAATAAAAAGCGATCATTGAAATGGTGGTCGATGCCAACCCTTGTCAAAATCTACTTTCTATCTAACGAGAGATATGATTAATTAATAAATTAAAATAATAATACAATATAATCAATATAATTAAAATAATATAAAAAAAATAATATAAAAATAGATTTGTATATTTATAGGATTCTCATTATTGGAAGTAACCGATGTATTTGTGGATAATTTTCAACAACTTTTACAAATGTTTGCACTCATTTTAAACGATCCTGAAAGTAAAAAAATGTTCGTGTCACCATGTTAAAGTAA
Organism: Diversispora epigaea; assembly: GCA_003547095.1. Classification (NCBI taxonomy): domain Eukaryota; kingdom Fungi; phylum Glomeromycota; class Glomeromycetes; order Diversisporales; family Diversisporaceae; genus Diversispora; species Diversispora epigaea. The sequence continues at coordinate 182,097 of PQFF01000204.1, forward strand.
GTTTTTACTATTTTTGTTTTTAAATAATATTTAATTATGTATTAATAAATTGTTTTTTATGTTCAATAAATGGCTTTGGGAAAAGTAGCAGAATTTATTGAAACTGAATATAAAGAAGAAATTGATAATTAATTTATTTAATTTATTATCTAATTATTTTAATTATGTAATTATTAATCATTATTTATTATTCGAAATTATAATTATTATTTAATTATTAATTAATTATTATTTAATTTGATCAAATTAGCAAAATGCTTCAATATATAACGTTCTTCAACAATGTTTAAATAATGGAGATAATGATTCTGTCATTAAAGGTTTTGAACTGATTGATTCATTGTTACTTGTGTTTATAATATGATTAGTATTTATATTAATATTTCGAAAGATATTTTTAATAATATTTTATTAAATTTTTGTAATTATATAGGATACATCACTCATTTCTCTTTATTTTCTACAACCGATTGAATTTGAAATTTAACCTAATTATGATTAATCTATTCGTGTGATGGCTTTACAATTACAATTTTTAATATTGGTTTCCACTTAGTAAGATTATTAATTTATTATTTTTAATTAATTTAATTAATTCGTTATTTAATTTATTTATTCTAATTATATCAATTATAGTAAAAAGACAGAAGTTCAAAGATTAAAACTTATTGGTCCTATTATTTAACATTTAATGCCCAAAGACATGGATGAGGAATTTCCCTCACAGGTTAATAACTGATATATATTATTATATATCTTTATATGATATTATATACTGACACATACATTGTTATTAATAAATAACATTTAGATATTTAGAGCAATAAATACTTTATCTACAAAATTGCAACCTCAACAAATCTTTGGATTATGTTACTGCGTATACTCAAAACCCAGATCCAAGATATATAAAAGCCGGAATGTTTAGAATATTTCACTTGCTGATTTCTAAATTGTTTCATCTTGGAAAATTCATTAAGTATAACCTTTCAGGATTTTATCGCATTGCATTGCGTTGTGGTTTTATTATTTTCTATAATTAAAATTTTATAATTTTCTATAATTAAAATTTTATAATTTTCTATAATTAAAATTTTATAATTTTCTATAATTAAAATTTTATAATTTTCCTTAGTTTAGGATTGGTTGCTCTATGATCTCTTGGATGATTGCTACATGACCCAACGAGAATTTCTATTTGAAGATTCTAGTTCAGCAAGTTCATTTCCTGAAAATTTAGTTCTTTTATTTGGATCTTGTGTGTCATTGTCATTTATTGAATTATATTTCACATATATTGACTGGAATTTTAATTTCTAGTAAAGCTTTAAATATTTCAAGTGATATTGAAAGTTTAATTAATCAAAGAAATTGCTTATACTGTTTCTTGGAACGATCATCATTTTTTTTTATTCTTGTATGAGAATTCATATAAATAAATTTGTAAATTTATTTATTTATTTTATTACAGGTGTTGGAGAGGATCGAAGTGGGATGAGATGGAGAATAAAGAAATTCTGGTGGATAATCTATCTTTTCTTTTTGCCAATATTAAATATTGAAAATTTTAAAAATTTAAAAAAAATTTAGATCATATTTTTTTTTTTTTGCTTTTGTAACTACGAATTTTATTTTTTTATTTCTTAAAATCTTTTATAAATAAATAAATATACAATAAATGATTTATTTTTTAATGAAATGAATTTAAATATCTTAGACTACGTATAAAAAAATGCTATTTTAATAAAAATAAAGAAAATAAATTTTTAGTTTTCACATAAATTAAAAATTTCATGAAAAATTGTTAATCTCTAATGTTATATTGCAACTGAAGTTTGGTGTCGATAAATGTAATGTATTAAGAAACAAAATATTTGTGTTAATTTGCCATGTTTAAATTGCCTACATTATCCACCTTCTGACAATTGATCGTTGAAAAGAACAACATTTTCTAATACGTCTAGTATGAGATGATTGATATACCATTCAACAAGGGATCCGAGATGAGAAATCGATGATTTTTTTGGTAAGACCTTTAAAATTAAAAACATCAAAAAAAAAACTATTAGTAAAATAATAATGATAATAATATAGGGAAGAAAAATCAAAATTGTCACTTAATGATTACTTAATCTGACCTCAAATGATCAGTTTCAAATTTGATAAATAATAGTCTTTAACCACGAGACGAGACTTTAAAACTATGGGGAGGTAAATTTTTTTTCGTGATCAATAATTATTATTAATTTTTAATATTGAATTTTTAGTTTAATAAAATTATATTATTATTATTGAAACAGTATTTTTATTATTTTTATTATAAAATAATAAACCTCGAAAGTTAAACTATAAGACTATATCATGATTATTAGGAAAATATGCATAATGATCAAAAGTTTAATTTGTAATGAATACACTTTACTTAAAAATCATAACTTTGATTCAAATCTTAATTTCTTTTTTCTTTATAAATTCATTAATTGTATTATTATAAATTTTATTCTTTAATCTTTACTTTTTACCCTAATTATAATTGAATCATAGTTGAATAATTATTAGAATGGCAATGAAATAGTAGAGAAATATCTAATAATCTTTAAGTCGTGTTTACCTGATTACCATTTTGATTTACAGGGTAGGATATTGTGTAAGTTTAAGTTGATAATCTATTTCTCTCTCTCTTTCCCTCAATACATAGATTTAAAAATAAGAAGGTAATAGAAAATTAATATTTAGTCTTTAACCTTATAAATCTGAAGTTTAAATCGTAAAAAAAAAATTAAAAAAAAAATTAAATCTTAAGATCATTAAATAGATTGCAAAATAGAACAAACACGAAAAAGCAACTGAATAAAAAGACACACCAAATTTAAAAAGATAAAATATAAGAGTTTATTAGAATATAGTAGCGAAATTAATATAGCAAAATATATACAGTAATAAAGAAATAATAATGCAAGAAAAACAGCGAGGTACAAAGTAATAGTAAAATTATGCACATATAAAGCTCGCCACCCACCCAAGTCATCTAAATATAAATAATTAAAAAAAGTTAATAAATATTTATTAGCTTATAACTTTTTTTTTTAAAAACATTGCATACCATTTAGATTATCCTCTTCTTCTAACATAATTGACACGAACATATTCTCGAACCAATAAGGCACGAAAATGAATGACTTCTTCATTAATATTTTCATCTTCGGAACTACTTCCCTCGCCAGAACTATTTTCATCAGAATTACTTTCATCATTGGAAACATTTTTTGGCAAGTTGTCAACAGGTACTTTTTGCTCTCTCTTGATAATGATTTTATAGAAGATAAGGGCAAGTAATGGAGTAATAATATAAAAATAATCAAACATAATGTAAAAGATAGTAAATTGGGAATAAGAGAGTAAAATTGTGAGAAAATACATTGTTGTATTTAGAATTTCAGAGTTGAAAAAAATCAACCTTTTATATGTGAAAATAGAGGGTGCAATCAGTTGTGAAATGTTGACAACACATAATAACACATAGATACGGACCAATCACATAATGTTTTATGATTTTTTTCACAGATTTACATGACTATAATACTGTATATTTAGATTTACTTCGCGAATAATTAAATTTATAGAAATATGTAATGAATTATTATGGAGTAATAATGACGTGTAAAATCATTAATGCACTCGGAATCCAGCATGGAGTTCCAATACTTCTTTAATTATTCAATTCAGTCAGTTATTAAATTATATATTTTCTTCAATAGTTAAAGAAAGAAAGAATTTCTGTACAATTTAAAACGTAAAATTTATTAAATAAATTATAATGTGATGAATATATTTTAAAACATTTATTTTGTATTCAGAGATAGAAGGGATATATATCTTGTTGTATTTTAAAGGTCTATTCCATTACAGTGCGGAACCTCTATAATAGGAACCTATAAAATCTTAAATAAAACTTGATCTAGTGATTGGATTTAACTGGGGTAAGAAAAATTAGACTCTTCTCATATAATAGAATCGATTTATGGAATAAAAAAAAATTCTCAATTTTCCTGGTTAGTAAAAATCACGTGTTTTATATATAAACCAATTAAAAAATAGATTTAGCAATAATCAAAATGATCGAAATAGTGATCTAATATTTATTTATTTAATAATAACTGATTCAAGTTCATTGTAAATGTTATCAGGAACTCTTCTATGAGATTTATACTTTTTTGCTGCAAATTCTGCCATTTTACCAGTAATTCCCTTCCTATATATATCCATATAACACCAAGATTTTTGTGCAAAACGACGAATTGTAATTAAAGGAACTGAATCCAAAGCCTCAGGAACAATTCTTTGCAATCCTATCCAAGTATAATTACAATGTTCTCTAGTGTAATGTTTTGCTGCACCCCAATACATTTCTATAAAATTCAGTTCACAGTGGAATTTAGGATAAAAAATACATTTATGACCTCTTTTTTCTATTTCAATTTGTAATCCAGATTTTTGAGAAATAAAATCTGGTTGTAATGATAAAATTCGACGCATGCAACAATCAATTCTTTGAGAATCTATTTTTTTTTCTTTTCCCTTACATAATTTACATTCACCTTTTAATCCTTCTTTCCATAATCCTCTTTCTATTAGAATTTGTTGCATACCTTTAGCTTTATTTGGATATTGTGGATGATCTGATGGAAAAACCATTGATTGTGATATATTGTCTGTTCCAAAAAATGTTGAATGCATTCGTGGCTGTTTTCCTGCAGGATTAACATTCATTTTTGTAGCATTTAAACCATCTTCTGGCATTGCACCATGATTGGTACTATTATCAAATGCCATTACAGCAATTGCATTTGGATAAATAGTTTCAAAAATAGGAATTGCATAATTGATAACTTGATCAATCAAATGTTCTGCTGTCCACCAACCTTCTTCATTTTTTCCAGGTTTTAAAAATTTACGTGCTTCAACTGGTATATTTGGATTTAATAAGGATTGCTCAGGAGTTAATTTTAATCTGCCAATTGTTTCAAGTAAAAAATCACTAACCATAACCATAATTGATTTGCCATGACCTTTTTTTCTTAATGGAGGTTCTCCAATTGGTGCCCATACTATCGGACGATCATCATTTGCATAAAATAAACATTCATCATGTGTGATAAATATATGTAATTTTTGATTTGAAGGAATTTCTGGATTAAGTTGTGTCATTTCATTTCCAATAAATGTTGGCATAAATTGTTCCAATTCTTTCATTTCTTTTAAAAATTTTTCACGATATTTCAATACATCATCTCTTTCATGACCGTCAAAATAAATACACTTTTTTTTAGATTGTGGAACTAATCCAAGTTTTTTAAGCCAAATACGAGCTGTTTTTAATGTAATTGATTTTTTCCCCTCTATTTTTGAAAGAAATTTTAAATTAATAAATTGTTGAAAATTTTTTGGTGTTATTTTTCCACTGTTTTGTCGAATAAAAGTAAGACTGTCATTAATAATATCTTCATCATCAATGAATGATTTTGTTTTTTGATGGCAACCTTGTATTGATATTGGTATTGTTTTATTTTCAAGCCAGTATTTAGTCCATTTTTTGATTGTTCTTGCGCAATATACCCCTTTATCAAAAACTTTTTGTGCAGCATTAAATGCAGCATCATCACGAGACATATATTTTTTTTCCAATTAATTAAAAATTCATAAATTGAACGATACTTTAAATATTCATATACAGTAAACTTGTTTTTATCTTGAAGAATTAATTCTAAATCTTTTATTTTTTGTGAAAAAATATTTTCAATATCATTATCATTAATATCTGTTTCTTCTTCTTGTGAACTTTCAGAATCTTCTAATTGTAAAATATCTTCAGTATCAATATCCATTATTCCTTCTTGCAAACTTTCAGAATTTTCCACTTGCAATATATCATTTGTTGATTCTGTATTAGTTTCTATTTCATCAATTGAAACTTCTTGTGAATTATTGGTAATATTTGCTGTAAATATTGGTTAATTGATAATGAACCTTTAGCTGCTTTTGTAAATGTACCAGATGGTCCATATTTTCGATAATACGTTGCAGTAGAATTTCCAACATATGGTGCTTTCTTTTTTTTATCAATATCTGTTAAATTAAAAACTATATCCCCAAGTTTTAATATTCTTTGGGCATAATAACTTTCATATGAACTATCTGTTGAATAACCATCACTTGATAATGTATATTCATCATCACTTGTTGAATATTGCTCTATAAATTGACCTGTATTTACATTGCGAATTTGATTTTTTGCTCTCTTTTTTGCAGCTAATTTTTTGCATGAAGACATAATGCAACTCAAAATTTTTATAATAATCTATACATGCATTTCTAAGCTAAAATGATTGGGCAACATAAACACTACAAAATGGTAATATTTTTAGAAAGTCACACAAAATTTATTATTTGCAATTTTTATTTTTTATAGTAAAACGTGTAAATTTCAAATCTATGTAACACCGGCAAATCTTAAAATTTTTTGATCAAAACTGATAATTTCTGTAGCTTTTGATATGATCTATCGAAATTAACGGTTAAAATTTTTATTTACTTCTTTTGGCAGGTGTAACATACATTTAAAAATAGCAAAATTTTTGACCGGTTATAGAGGTTCCGCACTGTAGTAATATGACAAGGTGCATTTCTAAAGATTATAATCTGCTTTAGACAAGAATGTCTTTTATTGATATTTTTAATTTGATTGCAACAAATTTGTTATATAGATTAATTAACTGTAAAAATATGTGTTATCAAATGTATAAATTTTTTCAAAATCACAAAGTAAATTAAGAAATAAAAGAAATAAAGTAATAAAAATACTAAAAGTAGAATAAAAGTAATTATTGCTCCTATAAAATATCATTATTATTTGTGAGCCCTCATAAATAATGACGAAAAATACAAATTATAAAAGGTGTTGTGTTCAATAATTTAATTTAATCAATAAGTTCATAAGTGTCAAGATCAAAAAGTCACAAGTGTTCTTTGATCTTTTTATAGTAAGATTTCTTTTTATCTAATTGTTACAATCATTGTTGTAAATTAAATATTTTTATACATTTATCAATATACACGTAATTCTTTAATATTGTGAAATATCAGAAATCATTGTAAAATTGGATCCAAGAATTCGACTTGTTACTACGAGTATGTTCAAATTAAGTCTTGTCCTCGGACAATTCATAATGGAATAATTGTTAGAAACATAACAAAAGCTTTCCAACATAGTCTAAAAATAATATATGTTCAACATAAACTAGAAATAAATAAGGTCACGGAATCTTGATATTCAATAAAAAAAAACCTAGATTTCAATCATTCATTCGTTTTCAAGCCACATTATAACGCATCATTATAATAAATAATAAGAATATTAACAATTAACATCAAAGGATACCATTGATAAGTGTACTTATGTATCTGCTTGGAATTATTATACTCAAGTTTTAATCAAATCTCCAAAAGATCTCACATCATAGTGTAATCATGAATTAGTCAGTCTAAATGCTAGATTTCCTGAATTTACTTTGATGGATTCAAAGATAGTTTTCTTACTTATTTTAGAAAAAGAAAAGAACATAGGTAATGATATGATATTAATTTACAAAAGAACATTTCGTTTGTAAGATGATCAAGACCCTTTAAATGAACATAATACTTTAATTAGTAATATCATAATAGAATACTATTTTCATTAATTATAAATCAAATTTTAGGAATTTCTATCTAATTAATTACCTTTTAATTAGAATATCCACTTCAATAGTTGGTTAGTACAATTCAATATCATTTCTATTCAATGATCTCATTAAATCATATGTTTTTAATATTGTATTGTTAATAAAGTTTCTTGATGATCAATAAATAGATTTCAAATTAGAACAAACACAGAGAAACAACAGAATACAAAGACGCAACAAATTATAAGGATAATAAGTTTATTAATATAATATAGTAGAAAATATAGCAAAGTTATTTATATACAGCAAATTATGAAAAGAAGAACAAGAATAAGATATAAAATAGCAGCAAAATTATAAACATGTAAAAGCCCACCACCCACCACATATAGGACCAAGAGGACATTATTTATGTATAGCGTCTAAATATAAATAATTAGAAGGTCAATAAAATATTATAGTTTCCACTTTTTTTTTTTTGAAAAAAAAAGAAAGCATTAAATACCTGACATAATTGACACGGACATATTTTCGAACTACAACGGCGCGAAAATAAAGGACTTCCTCTTCTTCACTTTCTTCACCTTCCTCACTTTCTTCATCTTCATTTTCACTTTCACCTTCACCTTCGTCTTCGTCATCTTCACCTTCATCCTCACCTTCATCCTCACCTTCACTACTTTCTTCGATTTGAGCGGTGGGTACATCTTCAGGTTTGAAAAAAAATTTATAAAAGAAAAGGGCGAGCAAAGGAATAATAATATATGAGTATTTGAACAAAAGCATGAACATGATTGTAAAAAAATCCATTTTTTTTTTGCTTAGATTTCTGAGTTGAGAAAAATCAACCTTTTTATAAGTAAAAATAGAGGGCGGAATCAGTTGTGAAACGTTGATAACACAATAACACATAATGTAATATTTTACAATTTTTTCTCAGGTTTTACAGGTTTATATGACTATTCCCTAAACAGCAAATTTGCATGCATTCATTAGTAACTTGTGACGTAAGACAATTTATCTTTAATAATTAAATATAAATAACGTAATAAAAATATCATATGGTACTGTGGCGAAGTAAATTGGTAATCAGGTGAAATGTCACGGGGGATAACATTTTGTGATACTAGATGAACTTTCAGGTGATTGTCATCCTTGTACGAGGATGAAGGATGAGAAATGCTGTACAAGGATGAAGAATATCGTACGAGGATGAAGGATATCGTGCGAGGATGAAGGATGGCGCACAAAGGATGAAATATGAAGTACAAAGATGAAGTGTAAACAAAAGAGAAAGTATAAATACGACTGTTGTCGGAAGTAAGAAATTAGTTAGAGAGAGAGAGAGAGAAGAAAATAAATAAACAATTAATTATTAATTAGAAATAATTCAGAATAATTCGAAATACTTTAAATATTATATAGAAAAGTAAACTTCATTCAGGAACAGGAAAGATACGTCACGCTGTAATATTTCTGTTGTTAAATGATACTTTGCTTTTAAAACTTTATACTTTATATTTTAATAAACTTATATTTTGTGTCGTAATATTGCGAAATATTATTAAATATTGTTTGATACTGCGTTACTACTTTTACTCCACCTTACTCACTGTGCCTTCATGATTAATTTGATTATTATTTGATTATTATTATTATTTATTATATATTTATTATCTGTTTCGAGATAGGCAAGTTTAGATCGATTGATTGCTTGACCTACTGGCAGATAGAGCGTATCATTATTTGTTTGTGTGATGCAAACTGTGAGACTGATTTGAGAAATTGTTCGAAATACTCTGCACTCCTGTGACAGTACTAACAATTATATAAAAGAAGGATCCCAAATAATTTATTTAATAATAAACCCATGACCACAAATTCACTCACAATGACATCAACAAAAGTGACGAATCACCTAAATAAATGGATCTAATATTATTATGCTCTAATCTCATAGAACTAATAATTATCATACATAAGAAGAGAAAGATCAATTATATTGGTGAAATTAAATAAAGATATTTTTACATGAGTGTATACCTCGGTTTCGGTAAAACCATGCCATGGAATTGATTGTATATTTTTTGATTTTTCCTTGGTTCAGTGATGGATAATAATAATGTTTTCGAAATGATTTATTTATTTTAATTCTTTAATTACGATTTATCATAATTTTTATCATGATTTAAACGTTGGCCAATCCATGATTCAGCATCAAGTAAAGAATTTAAAAATGTGATATTTAATTAGTAATTGAATGGATATTTGGAAANGTTTGATACTGCGTTGCTACTTTTACTCCACCTTACTCACTGTGCCTTCATGATTAATTTGATTATTATTTGATTATTATTATTATTTATTATATATTTATTATCTGTTTCGAGATAGGCAAGTTTAGATCGATTGATTGCTTGACCTACTGGCAGATAGAGCGTATCATTATTTGTTTGTGTGATGCAAACTGTGAGACTGATTTGAGAAATTGTTCGAAATACTCTGCACTCCTGTGACAGTACTAACAATTATATAAAAGAAGGATCCCAAATAATTTATTTAATAATAAACCCATGACCACAAATTCACTCACAATGACATCAACAAAAGTGACGAATCACCTAAATAAATGGATCTAATATTATTATGCTCTAATCTCATAGAACTAATAATTATCATACATAAGAAGAGAAAGATCAATTATATTGGTGAAATTAAATAAAGATATTTTTACATGAGTGTATACCTCGGTTTCGGTAAAACCATGCCATGGAATTGATTGTATATTTTTTGATTTTTCCTTGGTTCAGTGATGGATAATAATAATGTTTTCGAAATGATTTATTTATTTTAATTCTTTAATTACGATTTATCATAATTTTTATCATGATTTAAACGTTGGCCAATCCATGATTCAGCATCAAGTAAAGAATTTAAAAATGTGATATTTAATTAGTAATTGAATGGATATTTGGAAAAAGATATTGTATTAAGACGTAGTGTGTTTTATGAATGTCAAGGTGAGATGTAAGGTAATTCTATATACATAATATAACATTGTAATATAATATTATAATATAACTTATATATAATATTTGTGTATGATTATTTTAACATTTGTTCTTTTTTTTTTCTTTGAACGTGTAATAATGGCATTTTCGGATTAAGTATTAAAAGTGTTAGAACATGATTATGAATAATATAGTTGAGGTACATCAAAGTATTATTATATTTATTTTAATAAGTTAATGAATAGGATTTCACCTTTTGTACTACCGGTAGTACATTTTATAAAATTCATTGAAAGCTCAAAAACTAATAAATTTACATAATTTTTTATTTAAAGATGCCTTATACACTCCTTTATACATTATTGTCATTTTTATTTGTGATTAATAAAATTATATAAGTTTAAAGTCACGATACGATTTGTAAAAATGGGTGTACTACTTGTAGTACACTATTAAACATCATCCTGTGAATCACTGGAGAAAGATTGTTAGCTGCAAATTTGAGAATTGATAAAATAGATTTAGAAGAATATATTAAAAAAAATATTTACCTTGTACGAACTGTATTATAAATGTTATAAATATGATTAGTCCAACAATTTGAACATATTGCCTGTGGTAATAAACAGCTGCAACTAGTAGTAGTACATTTATGACAACTTATACAGTGACGTTGAATACGTTTTCCTTTAAGCAGTAAAGTTGAAGGATCATTCTTGATACTAATAAGATTATGCTCAATATTATTTGAACCTTCTTCTCTTCTTTTTTTGATTCGACCTGCAACAGTTTCTTCCATTTTTTCATTTGAATAATAATTGAAAATTGAAATCACGAAATGCTTACGAAAATTCACATGTTTCATATTTTTTTTTCCGGAAACAAATTGAAAATAGAAAAATAAAAGGCCAAAATACGATTTTCGGAACATTTTGTTGTGAGAACATCATGGTATGAAAGTGCATTGTCACGTAAATTGTTGAGTATATCTCAGTTGACCAATATTCATTATATTCATCAAAAACAGCAGGTCGATGAAATTTCACACTACCATGCCCTTTAATATATCTAGTTACTTCAGTTCCAAGGTTTGTCATAGAACAGCTAGCAATAAGAACAATATTTTTACGATCATGAATAGAGCACAAAGTAAGATCAACATCATCTAATTTTCTAACTCGGCTAATAAGTGATCCATAACACTTTCAGTGCATCTGTAATATCACATGGAATGTTTTTTGGCCAATATCGACATTTTTTAACTGCAAGATAGAATATAAACCATGTTTGTATAATGTAGTGCAAGCATTTACACTACTAAACCATGAATCTGCAATAATTGTCCTGCCACAATTAAACCATGGTTCAGTTTTTTTTTACTAGCATGCTCCGGGGGTTCTATAGGATCTAGTTGTAAAAATAGATTAGCTCGTGCATCAACCATAGTTTTGAATTCACATCCAATTGGATGGTATTTTTCGTTGGAATGGACCTTTTTCAATCTTACCCATCCATTGACTCACGGATTCATCAATACGAAGAAAACCTCTGGGTGTGACAACTTCAGAAAGATTATCATTAAATTTGTTATGAAATTTTCGGGCAAAATAAAAAGTATCATTATCATCCATTGGTGCATCTGTTAATGTCATAAACTTGACAATATCCCGAAAACGTTGATGTGACATACTGACCAAATCCTAATGAAACTCCACCAGTTTTTTGTTCAATCGCCCAGTAATCAATATGTCAACACATTGAACATTTAGTTAAAATATCAATAAATTGCACAAACTCCATCCAAGTTATATTTTTCCAATGACGTTCGCTTGCACGTGCATGCTCATTTGTAGAAGATAATACAGTCGACATTATATATTCTACTGGCAAAAAACGTTCAAAAAATTGTCTTGATGTTGCATATTCAATATCAGAGATATGAACAGGTACATTTGAATAAGATCGATAAACTCTACGAGGATCGATAGTTACAACTGAGTCTGTCCACAAAATTTCATTCTGGTTATTAACGCCCACCTCTTCCTCTTCTTTTTCGCTTTCACTCAAAATGTCTGTTTCAGGTTCATTAACTGGCTCCTCATGTATATTATTATTAATATTATTTAAATCATTGTTGGATGTGATAGCAGCAAAAAATTTAATACGCCGCCAAGATCTCCATTTCTACTTCTGGGTTGGCATCTAAACTTATGTTTAATCCAACGATTCGTACCAGTTGCGGCTTGTAAAATGGTAGTGGAAAGTCTTTTAGCCTTCCACATATTCCTTGCAAAAAGGTGAACAATTCTTTCTTCTATAGCAGTACCTAAAACAGTGACTTTGACATTCTCTTTAATGTTCGGTGAAATACATCCCATATGTTAGCTTTTTTTAAAAAAAAAAAAAAATACAAAGAAAATTTTAAAAAAATTTTAAAAGACGTACAAAAAAAAAGATATACTACAGGATTGTACATAATAGAAATACCAGCTTGTTAGTTAAGCGTTATGTACTTGAAATAATACAACAAATATTTATAAAATAACCTTTGCAAGATATCTTTCAGATGATTTTGAATTTTACAATGCATAGAACGATTATCTTGCACTATAAAAGATGAAGAGAAGCATTCTAGTGGTAGTGGTAACTGAAATCTCTGAAGAGGGAAATTCTTCAGAATAATACATAGAGATAAAGAATTTCAGTAGTATTTAAAATCAGATGAAGAAGGACACCATAAAGGACAAATCACATCGAATATTTATGTCAAATGAAATTTCAANAAAAAATTTAATACGCCGCCAAGATCTCCATTTCTACTTCTGGGTTGGCATCTAAACTTATGTTTAATCCAACGATTCGTACCAGTTGCGGCTTGTAAAATGGTAGTGGAAAGTCTTTTAGCCTTCCACATATTCCTTGCAAAAAGGTGAACAATTCTTTCTTCTATAGCAGTACCTAAAACAGTGACTTTGACATTCTCTTTAATGTTCGGTGAAATACATCCCATATGTTAGCTTTTTTTAAAAAAAAAAAAAAATACAAAGAAAATTTTAAAAAAATTTTAAAAGACGTACAAAAAAAAAGATATACTACAGGATTGTACATAATAGAAATACCAGCTTGTTAGTTAAGCGTTATGTACTTGAAATAATACAACAAATATTTATAAAATAACCTTTGCAAGATATCTTTCAGATGATTTTGAATTTTACAATGCATAGAACGATTATCTTGCACTATAAAAGATGAAGAGAAGCATTCTAGTGGTAGTGGTAACTGAAATCTCTGAAGAGGGAAATTCTTCAGAATAATACATAGAGATAAAGAATTTCAGTAGTATTTAAAATCAGATGAAGAAGGACACCATAAAGGACAAATCACATCGAATATTTATGTCAAATGAAATTTCAAATGTTAAGAAAAATTAGAATAAATTAAAAACTAGGAGCATTGATTTGTGGGAATTTAAATGTACAAACAGTGCACGTTCAAATTTTAAACTTATAGAAATGCTAAAATGGACTAGCGAAGTTGACAAGATCGTTCATATGATTCAGGTGAAAATGGAAATTTGAAGATAGATAAATTCAAAAACATAGACATAGAATATTTAGCTGAAAGAGAGTTCGAATGAAGAATGGACAGATAAGAGGTATTTGAATTTTATCCATTTATGTTATTTACACTAAAATTATTATTACTATTTAAAATTAAACATTTATGCAATTGGCGGTATTAGAAGCAGTAATCATAAGATAAGGGATATGTGTAATAATCTATTTCTGTTATTATTTATGAAAATTTATTAATATTAGCTAACCTTAAGAAATAGAAAAAGGTTTCCTTGCAGAAGAAAATCTTTAAACAGGATTTTTTAATTTAATATTTCTAACCAATACTTATTCTTCCATGCTGAAAAATTACTTTTAATTAAATTCAATTAATTATTTGAATTACACTCAGTTAATTATTAACTGTTCACCAACATTTTAAAAAAAATAATGTAATAAAAATAAATAAAATATTAATAAAAATAATAATAAGAAAATTACCAAAATCCTTTGAATCTATTGTGGCGGTCTGCCCAGAACAAAGAGTAAAGTTACGTCAATCAGTCCCACTAAATCGAACTCTCGTCACACCCCTTTTCGTCTGTTCCTGTTAGGTTTCTCTACCTAATTACGCAGGCTTGTACTATCCCAGTCAGGCTACAACCTGATTATGCCGGTCAAGTACTACAGATATTCTTTAAACAACTACACACACAGGCGTGATCTGAAGGTACGTGAGTAAGTGGAGTAAAAGTATCTTTTTACAGCTCACTACGCAAACTTCCGAATCTTAGCTTCAGACTTTATTCAGTAACTTTATTCAAGAAATTACAAAATTAGTAATAGAGGTATTACGGGCTGTTAACCGTTTCTCACCAATATTACCGTTATCACGAAATAAAAATATTAAAAACGTATCAGATTATTACGGTGTATTTTGAAACTTTTAAACTTATTGCAAAGATGTAACAACAAAAATATATCACTGCTTTGGCGTGTCTTATCTCTGCTGCTAAATCAAAACAATATGTTTCTATCTTTATTATTTATTTTTATTATAAAATTGCGTACCAAAAGATTATTATTTTATTATTACAAATTAAGTAAAAGATTTTCGTAATTATTCGGAATATGCCAAAAGAAATTAAAATCATAAAAATTGTAAAAATGGGCCGATCCTTTTCACATCCTAAATTACCAGTCTATTTTATACACTTTCGAACTTATTTTCCTTCATCCTGTGTTGTCGCGTCTAAACACGTTCTTTTCTAATTTTAAAGATGACACACAAGGATGAAATACTTCGTACAAAGATGAATAATCTGTCATCTAGATGGTAACACACTCATCCGGTTACACTGTCATCTCAATGTCATCTCCCGTGACCTTCGCAACATTTCGAAATCCCGTGCACATCCCATGTGGAATTCGTGCACCCTCACTATATTATTATCATTTAATTTAAATTGTTGAGTGTAATTGAAATCATTGAAATAACAACAGAATATTTACCATATCTCACTCAAATTCATTTATATCATCTAAACTATTATTATTATATTAAAAAGAATCGAATTAGATGCGTTTCCTTAATTTCTTGAATTTTTCCGTTTTGAATAATAATAATAATAAATAATAAATAAAATAGAATAAAAATAAATTCTTAAAATATTTAATCGAGAATTCAATGAATTTTCAAGCGTACTTTTGATTATTAAAATGTGTCTATAATCTTATTAACCTCAATTCCGTTTTCTTTCATCATCCCATCTTGACTATTATTATCTCGATTATTTATTTTATTAATGGATTTTTAAAGAAAATCTTCATAAAATCAGTAATGATATTAAATCTAATCGTCCCTTTGGGTTAATGTGCACCTAAAAAACAACAATGTAAATTAAATTATTAATTGTAAGTCGATGCTATTTATATAGGAATAAGATATAAAACAAATAAAACCTTATGAATTTGCTTTATGCTCTCTCTTCTATTATTTAAATATTAATTAATTTAATAAATATAGTTTAAGATAAAATATTGAATGTAAATTAACAATAATAATAAATAAAACGTACCAATATAAATTTTATTTTCTTTGATCCTTCCTTCCATATCATTCGAACATTTTGATTTCTCAATATCACAAGTTTTTGTTTTTCACATTCATTTTCTCTGTTAGCAAATTTTTTTTTTATATTATTTTCTCGAGCTGATTTATTTTGTGATGATTTATTCCGTAATGAAGAACTTATGGCTTTATAATATTCGACTTTCTAATTGATTCTAATAATAAATAATAAATTTAATAAATTAAATATAAACACAGGATCCATTCATTCATTTGTAAATAATAATAATAATAAAACAATAATACAATACTAGTTGATAATACAGTTCGTTCCGTAACATCGTCTAATCTTTATGCTAATTCTTCAGCCAAACATTTCCATCGTTCTTGACATATTCCTCTTACTCTAGTTTCTTTTGAAAATCAATCAAATTGAAATCGGACTTTTATGTATTTAATTTTGATCAATACCTTTATAGTCGATTTCAATAATTCCGGATTAATGTTATACTTTGATGTGCCTCGACAATATTGTTCGTAATCCCAACATCCATTCAAGTTACCCATAAAAAAACTTCGCGACCTTCCGTAAATATATATGTATATTTTTTAAAAAAAAGAATGATTAAATAATCTACAAACATCAAATATAGAACGCATTCGCATTATATATATTATAATTTTATAATATTATACGTATGCATAAAATTACCTTTTCACCTTGAATATTAGATTCGTCCAATATATTGATTTGGTTACTGCCGTTGGTAATTGTAGTCATGGGTTTGAGGAGTCGTAACATAATATCTTTGGAATTTCACGTTTTAAGATAAGTAGGGTGATAATAATTGACCGACTATATTCAACTGGCAATCTGATTGGCAAATATTACATTCAATTGTTTGTTATCGTGCAAATAAAAAAATTATTATATAAATATACATAAATATATATAAACATAAACTATCATATTGAAAAAAAAAGAATTAAACGAGACGGGTCAAAAAAACAAGAAACTTTACTGATAATATCTTTTTTTATATTTATTTTGTTAAAAAAATTATGTAATTTAAATATAATTAATGAGGCAATTAAACATTAATTAGTCATTCGTCATCTTCAGTCATTATTCTTGAACAAAAAAATTTTTGGGTATAAATACACTTTTTAGAATTAATGTGAGTGAATATATTTACGTATATTTTCTCGGGACAACGAAAAGCTGCGCCGTGAAATAGGATTGATTCTATATGTATTTAATTTTTTAATTCGTTTCTTATGTAACAGTTTTACATTAAATAAATGTATTGGAGCGAGTCACCGTTGATTAAAAAAATAATAATAATAAATTTTTATGTATATTTGGATTTTAAATATTTTTATGTACTTTCGTTCAAATTTTGCGTGAAGATTTTTACGAGCAAAGAAATTACACTCGAAAATATATGTTATTAAAATTTATAGGTTATTCTTTTTATTATTAGGGTTAATATTTCTATATAATTATATCATATCATTTGGGCTTTAAGTAGAGAAGCCATCACGAAAAAAAATATTTTGAAACAAGAAAAAAATTAAATTTAAAACAATTAGCGAAAAAATAGTTTTACCGAGATAAAATTTTTAATTATTATGCCATATAGAATCATTGTATCCCTTAAACCGTCCAGCGGGCAAATTTGCCCGCTAAAACATAGTAGCATGTGAAAATTGACGGTTTAAGGGATACAAAATATATACTTCTTATAGTAGGAAACAATCAAAGAAGAAAAACAGAAATCTTCCTATTTATAGTAGATTCGGCTGCAGCACGTGACGATCAGAAATTTCAAAGAACATTCTTTTCCTAGAGAACAATGTAATTAATGCGAATTCGGTTAAACAAATGCTTACAAATGTTACTCTGATATTTTTAAGGCAAGTATATTAAATCTACAATACAATGCAACGTGATAGAAAGGTTAAACTATGAATTTTCCAAAACGAAACAAATTTTAGAAATTAGCAAGCGGGATATTCTAAGACGAACCAATTTTAGTAATTAGTAGATTCTAATTATAGAAACAATAAAACTACCATACTCCTGAAAGGTTATGCCTAAAGAATTTTCCAATTTTCGAGTAGAATATTCTAAGACGAACCAGTTTTAGAAATTAGCAAGTAATGATCGACGAGAATTATTATATTTATAAACAACTAACGGGCGTGCGTGTAAGAATTATAAATTTCAACTTTCCGTATTCTCAAAAATTACTTATAATTACATATATACTAAATCACATATAAATCATCTATTAATAATAACCTTAGTAAATTCATCGAATTTATATTAATTTTTTTTTCGAAAACTTTTGTTCTCTGCATAAATGGAGGAGGTGTGCCGTAATGAAATTGGAACAATAAAAAGTGAAGAGGAAGAATTTTGGTCATACTTTGAAGGGAGAGATTGTAATGGACAGTTTAATCTTGGATACCGTTATCTGAATGGAATTAAAATTACAAAAGATGAAGAGAAAGCATTTCAATGGTTCTTGAAATCAGCTGAAGGAGGGGATAGTAATGGACAGTTTAGTCTTGGATGTTGTTATTTAAATGGGATTGGGACCCCAAAAGATGAAAAGAAAGCATTTCAGTGGTACTTAAAATCAGCTAAAGAAGGGAATAGTAAAGGACAGAATACTCTTGGATATTGTTACGAATATGGAGTCGGAACAATAAAAGATGAAGAGAAAGCATTTCAGTGGTACTTGAAAACTGCTGAGAAGGGAGATTGCGATGGGCAGTATGTTCTTGGAGTCTGTTATGAAAATGGAATCGGAACATCAAAAGATGAAGAGCAAGCATTTCTGTGGTACTTGATATCAGCTGAAGGAGGAGATAGTAAAGGACAGCGTAATCTTGGATATTGCTATAAAAATGGAATTGGAACCGCAAAAGATGAAGAAAAAGCATTTCGGTGGTACTTGAAATCAGTTGAAAAAGGGAATAGTAAAGAACAGTTTAATCTTGGGTGTTGTAATGAATATGAAGAGAAATCATTCCAATGGTGCTTAAAATCAGCTGAAGGAGGGAACGGTGATGGACAATATTGTCTTGGTTATTGTTATGAAAATGGAATTGGAACAACAAAAGATGAAGAAAAAGCATTTCAATGGTACTTGAAATCAGCTAAAGGAGGGAATAGTAAAGGTCAGTTTAATCTTGGATATTGCTATAAAGATGGAATTGGAACCACAAAAGATGAAGGTAAAGCATTTCAGTGGTACTTAAAAGCAGCTGAAGGAGGGAACATTGGTGGACAGTATGATCTTGGAAATTGTTACCAGTATGGAGTTGGAACAATAAAAGACGAAGAAAAGGCATTTCGATGGTACTTGAAATCAGCTGAAGGAGGAAATAGTGATGGACAGCTTAATCTTGGAAATCGTTATAGGGATGGGATTGGAATCACAAAAGATGAGGAGAAAGCATTTCAATGGTACTTGAAATCAGCCGAAGGAGGGAATATTATTGGACAGCAAAATCTTGGAAATTGTTATTTAGAGGGAAGCGGGACCACAAAAGATAAAGAGAAAGCATTTCAATGGTATTTGAAATCAGCTGAAGGAGGGAACTGTGATGCACAGTGTACTCTTGCACATTTTTATAGGGATGGGTTTGGAACCGCAAAAAATGAAAAGAAAGCATTTCAATGGTATTTGAAATCAGCTGAAGGAGGGTATGATGTTGGACAGTTTTATCTTGGAGATTGTTATAAGAATGGGATTGGAACCACAAAAGATGAAAAGAAAGCATTTCAATGGCAATTTGAATCATTTAAAGGAAGGAATATTATGCAGCATAATCTTGGAACCACAGAATATGAAGAGAAAGCAATTCAAGCGTACTTGAAATCAGCTGAAGGAAAAAATAGTGATAAACAGTTTGATCTTGGAATTTGTTATCAAATTGGTCTTGGATTCACAAAAGATGAAGAGAAAGCATTTCAATGGTTCTTGAAATCAGCTGAAGGAGGGAATAATAATGGACAGTATGTTATTGGAAATTGTTATAAGTCTGGAATTGGAACCACGAAAGATGAAAAGAAAGCATTTCAATGGTACTTGAAATCAGCTGACGGAGGAAATAGTGACGGACAGTGTAATCTTGGATTTTGTTACGCGAATGGAATTGGAACCACAAAAGATGAAAAGAAAGCATTTCAATGGTACTTGAAATCAGCTGAAGGAGGAAATAGTAATGGACAGCTTAATTTAGGAAATCGTTATATGAATGGAATTGGAATCACAAAAGATGAAGAGAAAGCATTTCAATGGTACTTGAAATCAGCCGAAGGAGGGAATATTCTTGGACAACATAATCTTGGACATTGTTATAAAAATGGAACAGGAACGACAAAAGATGATGAGAAAGCATTTCAATGGTACTTTAAATCAGCCGAAGGAGGAAATATTAAAGCACAGTTTAATCTTGCAAAATATTATTTAAAAGGAATTGGAACCACAAAAGATGAAGAGAAAGCATTTCAATGGTACTTGAAATCAGCTGAAGGGGGAGATAGTAATGGACAACTTAATCTTGGGTATTGTTATAGGTCTGGAATTGGAACCGCAAAAGATGAAAGGAAAGCATTTCAATGGTACTTGAAATCAGCTGAAGGAGGAAATAGTGAAGGACAGTTTAATCTTGGAAATTGTTATTCAATCGGGATTGGAACCACAAAAGATGATGAGAAAGCATTTCAATGGTACTTGAAATCAGCCGAAGGAGGAAGTGGTGATGGACAGAATAATCTTGCAAATAATTATAGGGATGGGATTGGAACTACAAAAGATGAAGAGAAAGCATTTCAATGGTTCTTGGAATCAGCTGAAAGAGGGAATAGTAGAGGACAATTTGGTCTTGGAAATTGTTATTCAATCGGGATTGGAACCACAAAAGATGATGAGAAAGCATTTCAATGGTACTTGAAATCAGCTGAAGGAGGAAATAGTGATGGACAGTTTAATCTTGGAAATAAATATGGGAATGGAATTGGAACCACAAAAGATGACGAGAAAGCATTTCAATGGTACTTGAAATCAGCTGAAAATGGAAATATTGTTGGACAGTATAGTCTTGGAAACTGTTATCATTATGGGACTGGAACTACAAAAGATGAAAAGGAATCATTAAAATGGTACTTGAAATCAGTTGAAGGAGGAGATATTTATGGGAAACGATTAATTGAATCATTTTATAGAGACGAATTTGAAATCAAAACAATTAAGAAATATCGTAATAATTTAAACAGTATTGAAAATCACAGCTGCTCGGTTTGTTGGCAAACAAATGGTTGCATTGAAATCTGCAAAAAGTTTTTTCAAGATTTCGGTAGATGTTATAATTGTGGAAATTTAAATATGGGAAAAAATGTATGTAAAGATTGTAAATATTTAGAAATAGAATATATGTTTAAGTTACATACTAATACTAGAGATGACGATTGGTACTATTTTTATGGAGTTATTCAAATGACAGAATTTAATGAAGATGCAGATGAATGGCAAATTTGGAGACGGATAGATTACAGTAAATTAAAAAACATTGAATATTTAGATGAAGGAGGATTTGGCACTGTTTGGAAAGCTGAATGGATAGATATGCCTGAAGAATTATTTGATATCTATAATTCAAATCAAGTTGCTTTGAAAAAGTTTAAAATATCAAATTCAGAAGAAATGAAAAAAAAATTTTTAAGCGAGGTAAATATTATAATATAACAAAATATTTTGTATCACACAAATAAATAATTATTTTTATATTTTTTATAAATATAGTTGTTAGCAAATTTCTTCTGTCGATCCAAATATATTCTGCCAATTTTGGGGTTAACTCAAGATCCAGAAACAATGGAATTTGTAATAGTTTTACGATATATGAAAAATGGAAATTTAAGAAGTTTTCTTCAAAAAAATGAATATTTACCATGGTTTGAACGATTATGGTTATTACATTCTCTTATTGAAGGATTAGATGTTATTCATTCTAATAAACATATTCATCGTGACATTCATCCTGGTAATATAATGATTACTGATGCATATGATAATTTAAAATTAACAAGATTAGGTGATTTAGGAATTTGTAGCACTATGGATAAAATTACATCATCAGAAAGATATGGTGTATTACCATATATTGCACCTGAGTTATTGAATGACAAACCGTATACTCAAGCTTCTGATATATATAGTGTTGGAATTATTATGTGGGTAATATCAACAGGAATGATACCATTTTCTGACAGAGCATATGATCATGAATTATGTATAGCAATTGTTGAAGGACTTCGACCAAAAATCAAAAAAGGTACACCTCAATGTTATGTAGAATTGATGAAAAAGTGTTGGCACAAAGATCCCTCTAAACGTCCAGACATAAAAACAATTTCAGAACAAGTCTCAAGAATGTGGCTTGGTGATTTGATATATAAAGTACAATCAGAAAATTCACTTATGTTTTTAAATGCAGATCAAAAAATACAAAATAAAGATTTTGAGGCATCATCTGCTGTTCATCCTGAGGCATTTCTGATGAGCAAGTCTTTACCTCTTTTACCTTCTCCATCTCCTCCATCTTCTTTACCTCTAGACAGTTTTGATTGGAATAAATATGAGAATCTGATTCTTAGTGCATCCTCCCCAATAAATGAAACAATTTCAGAAAATTAATATTTGAAAAGTTAACTTATCTAAATGTATTTTATGAGTTTAAATTTTATCTTTTTTCAAATTAGCTATGATTTTTTTATTATTTAATAAATATATAAATATTTTAAAAAAGGTTCATAAGTTTTTACTTTTGTTTATATTGCAATCATTGTTGTATTTAAAACTCTAATCCAAGACATTATCTTAAGATAATTGGATTGGTAATTCTATTATAAGTGCAATAATTGAATGTAAAAAATTATTAATTTTTTTAATCATTACTATTTTGTTTATTTGATTTCTATCCAAATTTTCTTTTGGAATTTGAGTTCTACATATTGATTAGGATATTGTAACACAAATTCAAGAAAATGTGACAAACTTGTAAAAGTGGAATTTTCACACCAATTAAGTATTCAATAAATAAAAACCATTAATTTTGCATTCTTAAATTGATAATTTCATTTTATAAATACCACATCTCACTATTATTCATTTTATATGCACTAGTTGAAATGGTCCAATTTAACTAAAATTTGGATGGCAGATTTTCAGCTGAAAGGTGGTAAAAGGTGGTTGAAAGTCTGCTGATTTTTTTTTTTGCCTTTTGCTACAAATCAGCAAAAATCCCAAACTCAACAATCAGAAAGAAAATGGTAAGTAAATTTAGTCAAGTCAATCAGAATTAAATTGAGTTAAAATTCTGATAAAAAAAAATACCAAAATTGGAAATAAAAGGGTAAGTAAATTTTAAATAAATTTAGTTAAAATTCTGATAACAACAAATATACTGGAATAAAATTTATTGAATAATGTAAATCAGAATATCCAAGTTACAAATATATCTACAAATATACTTGCCAAAATGTTGCTGAATTGAATTACACTAGTCAAATGAACAAAAATCAGAATTCTCAAATTGGGCATCCTATTTATGAAAATTCATGAAACAGAAATTCCTAGTCATAAATTGGAATAAATTGGAAATTCTTATATATGAAACAACTGCTATACTTAATACAGCTTAGAAAATTTCCCCATCAATTGGAATCCTAGCTAGTGTTATATTCCTATCAAAATATTTCTGAATTGTCATTAAAATGTTGATATGTATCAAAATACACTATATTTGCATAAATTGACAGGTTTGTGTCAATATATTGATGCAGATCAACACAGATGTCCCAAATCTTTACATAATTTTGGCTTAAATTTTTATATAATTTTAATCTAATAATTTATAAATTTAATTCACTTTGTAATGCAAAAATTAACATCTTGAATTCAATGCATTGATTAAATATTTGAGCTCAAGGCATTGACTAATGATCAATGTCTTGAATTTAATGCACTGATTAATGTCTTGAATTCAATGCAAATGCACTAATTAATGCCTTTAGTTTTAATGAAATATATACATTTCAACTGACATTATTTTAAATAAGATATTAAATTTATATAAATATTAAATAAAAATATTATATGAATATTCAATTTATGGATATTTAAATAATAGCAATAATTGAATATTTATGTAAATCTTTAAAATCATGCTCATGCAAATTAAAAAAAATTATGTAAATTATTCAGAAAATTATAAAAATAAACTAATCTTTACAATTTTTGAAATATATTAAATAATCAAATCATAATATTTATTTTACTGCAAAAATTTATTAATACTGCCTTTCTATATTCCTTGGGTTCATAAATTGAACTCAAGATAATTAGCATCAGGAAATTATTTTATTCATAGTATTCATGTAAACCGCATATAATATATTATACGCGATATATATGCATATTATACGTGGTTTACATGCAGGGTGGTGTAAACCGCATGTAAACTGCATGTAAACCACATATAGGTACATGCAGTTTACATGTGGTTTACACTACCCTGCATGTAAACCACGTATAATATGCATATATATCGCGTGTAATATATTATATGTGGTTTACATGCAGTTTACATGCGGTTTACATGAATACTATTAATAAAATAATTTCCTGATGTAGTGCATTAAGATAATTAGTGCATTGAGCTCAAGACATTAATCAGTGCATTGAAATCAAGACATTAAGGCCCTCTAAAAATATATAATCTGTAGCTCTTGAAAAAGTAAGCAAACAATGTTTTATATTATGTATCTATATTTCTATATCTCATTTTTGTGGAGACCTTACCTTGAAAGAAGTTTCTATTTTGAATGTCTACTGATTGAGAATGATATGTTTATGTTGTACCTCCCTTCATAACAAACATAGAAATAGATTCTTGGGAGTACTCTGTTTATGCTCACGCTCATACTTGGCTTATGANTGTAAACCGCATGTAAACTGCATGTAAACCACATATAATATATTACACGCGATATATATGCATATTATACGTGGTTTACATGCAGGGTAGTGTAAACCACATGTAAACTGCATGTACCTATATGTGGTTTACATGCAGTTTACATGCGGTTTACATGAATACTATTAATAAAATAATTTCCTGATGTAGTGCATTAAGATAATTAGTGCATTGAGCTCAAGACATTAATCAGTGCATTGAAATCAAGACATTAAGGCCCTCTAAAAATATATAATCTGTAGCTCTTGAAAAAGTAAGCAAACAATGTTTTATATTATGTATCTATATTTCTATATCTCATTTTTGTGGAGACCTTACCTTGAAAGAAGTTTCTATTTTGAATGTCTACTGATTGAGAATGATATGTTTATGTTGTACCTCCCTTCATAACAAACATAGAAATAGATTCTTGGGAGTACTCTGTTTATGCTCACGCTCATACTTGGCTTATGATTAATGCTCACACTCATGCTTATGCCATGATTAAAGCTCATGTTCATGTTTTATGATCTTGAATTATATTTCATACATTTTACACTTTATTATTCTAAATTTAGGTTCCAAGTGACAAAAGTAATTTAATTATCTTGTTCATTTTAATAAAAATAAAAATAAAATATATTTTTTACTTATCTCGAGTTATAGGGAAAAAATATATAACATAAAATAACATAATAGATTTAAAAAAATTAAAAAAGTATAATCGATTGTATAATAAAATATAGTACAGTAATTGTCATCAAATAACGTATTATAAAAAAATTAATATTATTTGCATAGAACTCACATAAAATAGAACTGTTTGAAAAAATTAGAAGCAATAGGCAAAAAAATATAAAGAAAGGTAAGTAATATAAAGAAGCGATTAGAAAAAAAAATTAGAGAAATTTTTCATAATGAAAAAAATAAAAAAGCAAAAAAATTCTGCTAATTTTTTTCTCATTATAAAATTTAATTTTGAGTGATATATCTTTCCGCCTAAAAGCAATAAAAAAAAATCAATCGATATTAGCTTTTTATCATAAATCCAAAGTTTAAATTATTCTTTTGTTTGTTTAACATAAAAAAAAACAAATAAATAAGAGTTGCTTTAAACATAAAACAGCAGCATAAATAATGAAATTATTTTTTGTATTTTATTTATGAAAAAAGGCTTGTATAACAGAAATCCTGTGATTTTTTCATTCTGTTACATTTATTTATTTGATTTAATAACGGATAAATAAAAAACAATTCACTTGATTTTCTATTACATGTCAAAGTTTGATTTACTGTAAAATTTCCCCCACTTTTTTTATATATGCTTTTTTTATTTTATTATTTAATAATGATTAAACTCATTATCATATTTGATTTAATTGAAAATTATAATTACTAAATTAAATTTAATCAAATGCGAAAATATTATTTTATATTATCTATTTTATTACTTATACTTTTTATTAGTGAAATACATGTCATGTCATATTGCAAAATAAAAAAAAAAATTATTTTAATTTTTTATATTGTTACCATCAAAATATGAAAATATAAAGAAGCTCCCATATTCCCCTTTTTTTCTTCTTTGAAAAATTAGATAATTTCACGTCACTTAAGTATAAATAGTCAATTCAACATAACATTTATTCAATATAAATTTCATAATTCCCTACTCAGAATTTCGTGAATGCCTTCCTTAGAAGAAATAATATGGAACGAAACTATGGTGCTAATGCATAACGAATGAAACTGATATTATTAATACAGCTATGCGTCCTATTAGGCAAAGAGGAAGAAAAGAGAAATTATTTATAAAATTACACCAAGATAGGATTCGTGAACAAGCTCAAGAAGAAGACCCTGTGAAAAACAATGAAGAGAACAACAAACTACAGAAAGTAGAATATTGAATAGACTTTCAAGAAGACTTTTTTATTCAACTAGTTTTTAATAACAACAGTAGAAATTATTATTAATGATTTGGATACTAAACTTTTCTATTTCTTCATTTTAATTTTTAATTTTAAAAAGAAAAAATCTTAAAAATCATTAAATCGTTTGCATCATTTAGTCTTGTTTTTATTGTTTATTAAAATAGTTCGACTTAAATTATACTAAAAAAAATAAGTCTTAAAGCTAACTAAATTTGTGAGTACTCGTTGAAATCTGTTGTAATCTTTGTGCAGTTATGTGAAAAATTTAGTAAAATTTAGGATTTTTCTTCAGTGATTTTTGTTTCTAATAAATAATCAATAGGAATATTTATTTATCTTTTTAATTAATAATTTATCTACACAATCGACATTTTAAAAAATTTTATAAATAACTACCATCTTACTATTTAAACTTTTAGTTAGACATGACCACATTGGGATGTAAAAAAATTAAATCAATGCTTCATTTTAATTTTGTTGTGTAATATCGCCTAACGTGATTCATGCGATGAGTATAAAATAATGTTACGTTAAATATTCAATTTGAAAGTGATAATAAAGATCTTATAAATATTGCAATAATTTTTCCGCCTCTGTGTTTATCAATTTAAAACATAAATATTAAATATTATATAAATGAATAATATCGATTCATTAAAATTCATGAAATCAATTAATCATTTTTTAACAAAAAATATAAATTTTCGTTTTAAAAATTTAAATTTTTTAATAACAACGACTCGACTTTAATTTAATTTTGCATTAGTTTCTTCATCGTATTGTTTTTTTCGCATCCGAAACTTTTCTAAACCACTTTAAGACAGGAACATTCGCCTCAATAGATTGCTCAGTCTTCTGTATTAAACGATCAAATACATGTATTGACAGATCCTCAGGTTTCTTAGCAGTAGGTATATTCCTATCAACAGATTCCAAAACATTATGCAATATATTATCAAAAACAAGTTTAGATTTAAATACAGTAGTTTCATTACTCTCGGGATCTTTTTTCTTACTCTTTTCAACAGATTTCTTCCCATTACTCTCAAGATCTACAGGTTTAGATATCTTCCTATTAATAGATTCCATAATATTCTGAAATATACTATCAAATACAAATTCGTTACTCTCAAGATCTACAGGTTTATATATCTTCCTATTAATAGATTCCATAATATTCTGAAATATACTATCAAATACAAATTCGTTACTCTCAAGATCTACAGGTTTATATATCTTCCTATCAACAGATTTCATAATATTCTGAAATATACGATCAAATACAGGTTCAGTAGGTTTCTTACGATCTCGATCTACTCCAGATATATTCTTATTAATAGATTCCATAATCTCCAGCACTATACAATCAAGAATATTCCTTCCACAACAAACAAAAATTGCAATAATCAAAACTACTACTATTACTATCCCAAGCACAATCAGTAACGGTATTAAAAACTTTCGAGGATGAGAAGTATTACTATCAGCAGGAGTAGCGGCGGTAGGAGTAGCAGTAGAAGTAGCAACAGTAGTTTCAGGTGTAAGTACATTAATCACAACCAAAGTACTTGGAGGGACATAAAATTCAGTTGGAGTTGATATTCCACTTAGAGTTGAAGTATAACCTGTAAAGAATTTTGTATAAGTGACGGCTGTTGGTAAAGGTAAACCTGGTTAAGTAAAAATGGAATAGGCGTTAGAATTGGTTTGAGAATTTGTAAATTTATATAAATATCATTCATTTTATCTTATAGTTTATATTACCAGTTACGACGATATTAGAAGTAACTGTTTGACTTTCAGTTGTAGACGTTAACAAAACTAACGCTATGATTAAAAGTAAGATAAAGTGCTTCATAAAATTAATTGACATGATGTTTATTCTTTTTTTATCAATTTTCGTTTCGTTAATAAAATTTATCGTTTACTTTTTTTTTTGTACAAATGAATTTTAAACCAATGTTATTTATAAGAAATTTTTTTTTTAAAAAAAAGACAAAAATAAGCACGGTTGAACATGTATAAAAGCATACTTTTGGACCAGCATAATCTTACGCATATAGGCTACACTTACATTTATACGGGTTCGACAGTAATTCTCGATTTCCGGATTTTTTTTTTTTAAAAAAAAGGATTTGGCTATTTTTAAGATTATTACACTAAAATCTAAAAAAAAAAATTTGTATTTATTTTTTTTATATTATTTATATTAGCAACATTATTTTTTTAATTTATTTGTTATTTATAGGTCACAGCATGCATGCTTTCACGTCCCTAGTAGGTTAGTCTTTTTTTATCTGTTATTACAGTTAAATATTTTAATCCCAAAAATTTTATTACTTTTTATTTCTTAATTCAAAATGTATATATGTGATAACGGTATATCCGATATTATCAATATGTTATTAAAAAAAATTTAAAACTTATTAACTTATTCTGTGGGTTGGGTATGTGTAAATTTTATTTTATTATTATTTATTAAACGAAAAAAATGTCTTTTTATATTCATTACAAGAAATCCAATGAGAATATATTTGATTTCGACAATAAAGAATTCTATCATTAGTAAAAATCCAAAATAACTAAATAAATAAATAATAAATAACAATGATAGGTTGTTTGTTTTTTAAAAAACAAATAAAACAAATTCAAGTTTTTGTATCTGAATATTTGTTGGTTCATAGAGTAAATTCTGGATAAAAGTCGCGTACAGTTTCTTGCAAGTTCAATTGGATGAAATAATAAATTACGTTAGATATATAATGAATCGATGCAATCTTTGTTGCCTTGATTGGATCACAAACCCATTCTGTCCCTAATGTGCGTTCAATTTTTACGTGAAAATCATATAGAATTATTATAGTAGAATATATTTAATTTAATATTTTCATTAAACTGGATAATAAATACAAATAATCTATTATTGAATTGCTTTTTTTTTAATTTGCAAATCAGAATTGAGAATTATAATTATTTAAATAAAATTACACGTTTTACATCTTTTATTAATTTTTTCACCCACGAAACAATAAAACCAACATTTTCAACTATTCAGAGAACAGGTGTATCTATATCACCTTGATCTGCATCTCTTTGGTGTATAAATTTAATGTCGATTTTATGTACACTCTATGAACAAATTTCCGAAAAAAGAAATAATGAATATTTATTTTCATATTGCTTGATGCACTCTTTGCATATTAATGGCACTTAAGGGAAGGGTAGAAGTTTTTTTTTTTTATTATAATTATATGATACAAAAACCAGAAATAATTACTTAAATAAAATTACATTTTATTAACGTTTTCATGCATGAAATAATAAACCCATATTTTCAACTATTCAGAGAATAGGTTCATTTTTATGTACATGATTTGAATGCATTTTGTGCATACAAATGGCATTTTTAGTATGTAAAGGAAGGTTATTTTTTAAATAATATAATATAAAAACCAACACAAAACAATTTCAATTCAAATATTCAGTGAATAGGTATCTGTATCACCTCATCATGATCTGCATCTTTTTTTTTTATGTACAGATTTCCGAAAAAAGAAATAATGAATTATTTTTTTTTGAATGCATAGAAATGGCGTTTTTAAATAATATAATATAAAGACTAGAAATAATTACTTAAATAAAATTAAGTTTTTCCAAGTACGAAACAACATCCCTATTCAGAAAATCGGTATATCTATATCACCTTGATCTGCATCTTTTTGATGTATAATTCTGTTCATTTTTATGTACAATCTATGAAAATTTTTCTAAAAAAGAAATAATGAATTATTATTTTTGAATGCATTCTGTGCATGCCAATGGCATTTTTGGTATGTGTAAATTTTATTTTAATATTATTTATCAAACGAAAAAAATATCTTTTATATTCATTATTTATTACAAGAAATCCAATAAGGATATATTTGATTTCAATACTAAAGAATTCCATCATTAGGAGTAACAACGTAAAATAAATAAAATAAAAATAAATAATGACGAGAGTTCAGATTGGGGGAATTTTATTTGAAATTATTTTTATATGCTACTTTTAATTTTTGAATCCTATATTGTGAGTTATTAATTAATTAATTAATCGATTATTCTTTTTAGTACATAGTTTCTTATATCCTGGGTTCGAATTTCAAATAAATAAGGTAGATTCTTTTGTATTTATTAAATTCTTACCCAATTTCTTGGGATTGATTCATAATATATTAAAGGGTTTTATTAAAATCTTTATTTTTTTTAATATTACCCTGATTTTTTTAATACCTGATGATATATTCCATAATAAGATCTTTATTATTTCTTTTAATACTTGGAATTTCGTAATAAGATCTTCTTAGGATCGATGGATGGAATCCCGAAAATAATTAGGTAAGATCTGGTTTTTTTTTGAATATTTTGAAAATAATTTAATGAAATTAATTTTACAACAAATAAATATTATATTAAAAAACTATTGTAGAAATTAAATTCCATACATTTAAAAAATCAGTTATAATCTTAAAAAATAGTTTGAACGTTTGTTGAAATAGTAAAAAATCATATTGCAATCTTATTTCTTTAATTATATTTATTAAAAATTCATATTTTATATTATTCTTTCTTTATTCAATATTATTATTTAATTCATTTAAAAATATTAATTTCCTTCAATTTTATTACTTTATTTTTTATTTCTTCAATACAATGATTTAGATTTAGATGAAATTGACAAAATTCTTAATTTGACCCGATTAATTATTCTTTTAATTTCAGCAAATATTATAACTAAGCATTTAGTAAAAACTCGATTTTATTCTTTATATTAAAGTATGTACTTATAAAATTGCAAAAAAATTTTAAATTCTAAAAAAATTATTCTATCATCAGGAAACCGCAACATACGTAAATCTACGTAATATTACGAGACCGCGTAGATTTACGTTTAATTACGTGCATAGGTCTCGTAATATTAGGTAGATTTCCGTATATTGCGGTTTCCTGATGACATAGGTTTACTGAAAAAGTTATCTCAAGACTTTTCACAATTTCTTAATGATAAAGAAAAAAATAAAAAAAAATTCTTTACACGCTTGGCGATCATTCATCTTACATTAATAAAGGATTAATTCTGTGTGATGAAAATAATAAAATCATAATTATTCTTTATATTTATTGTAAAATATTAAATTAAATAATTTGAATAATTTTATACATATCTTTTAAAACAAAAATACCATAATAAAAATTAAATGAGATGAAGTTTACTTTTTATTTTTTCTCTTATAATTTAAATAATGAGCAATTGTTTTGAAGCTTGTTTATTAATCTATATTTATTTCTAAAAAATTTATTTCATTTTAGTATTGCATATTTAATTATCGAGATC
This sequence comes from Diversispora epigaea, assembly GCA_003547095.1. Lineage (NCBI taxonomy): Eukaryota > Fungi > Glomeromycota > Glomeromycetes > Diversisporales > Diversisporaceae > Diversispora > Diversispora epigaea. The sequence continues at coordinate 214,795 of PQFF01000204.1, forward strand.
TTTTTAAATAAAAGAAACGAAATAATATTTTCATATCGACATTCATCAAATATGCTGAATCGAGGAATCAGGATTAAATATTGCAAATTATTAGTGAATTTTTTACTCATGGAAAAATATAAAAGTCAACTTTTTTTTGCTAAAGTGCTTTAATCAGTGAAGAATTGTGTTGCTTCGTTGCTCTCATAATTTAATTTTGATTCGTTATAATTTAATAGTATAAACAAAGGTCCAGGATCTAGGGCGTTTTATAATCTTGAATTTTTATTTTATTATTGAACATTTCTTGCAAAAATATCAAATATTTTGTTTACATTTAATAATAATAAATTCACCTTTGCTATTTTGTATTTTAGGAATTATATTAAATAATGTGATTTCCAAGTTGACCTAAAAGAAGAATTTAGTTGATATATATGATTGTTAAATTAATAATACATTTAGTTTTGTACATGAAAGAATTATTTATTCTAATAAATTGCTAATAAAATAAATAAAAAAAACAAATACTATTTTTAAACTTAAATTATTGTTATAATCCAAAAAATAGTTTGATACAATAAATATTATCAAAAATAAATATTCAATAATCAATATAAATTAAATAATAGTAATTTTCTAAATGGTCACATATTTTCATTCAATCGAAGAGATTTAAGGAAAGAAGTTAAATTAATTGGAATTAAAATTTAAGAGCTATTTATTGTTTCACACATGTTTTGGAAGAGGTGAACCTAAATTGAACTAATTAATTACTAAAATGAATATAAATATTAATAATTTTAATAATATAATAATAAATTAAAGAGCAATTTGAATGAAGATTTATATTCAATTATAGTCTTTCCTTTTCTAAATGACATTTGGAATATTAACTATAATTTCACCTGGTAATGATAATTTTGTGCTTTAGAACGGCATACAGTAAATCGTAATCTTGTTTCTTAATGAAAAATTTACTTAAAATAAATCCTAACGAAACACGAATTTTAGGGGTAATGATAAAATTTAAATAACAGATAATACCAATTTAGAGTTAACTAACAACCAAAATTATATTGTTTAATGAAAAATTTTACTTAAAAAAATGCATCAATTCATTGTTTTTACAAAAAAAAAAAAAAATTTATTTCGCTGGTTTATCATTATTTTTTTATTTGATCAAAAGAATTGGTATAATTTTTGAAAAAAGGACAGTCGTTTTATACTAGTTTATACAAACTTGAACTTCTTTTATAAATAATAGCGAAAGTGATACATAAGGAAAAAAATGCCATACGCAAAAATAATAAAATATTTTCACGCCAATGGGCTATTTATTTTATTACAAAATGGTCATACTGCAAATAACTTTTAGCCAAAAAATATCATAAAAAAATAACGAAAATAAAAAAAATCAATTATTTTTATCTTGTTATCCAAACTGATATTTTGGACCTCTTTACATACAAAATATTTCGCAATTCACTTTGTATTTACTTTAAATATGTATTTATTATTTTTATTTTTTTTTAACTGGCTAAAAATATGCATATTAACTACAAAAAGCCGCAAAGATTACAAACCAAATTTATGTTCAATTAAATACTATATCGTACGAAAATAAAAATTAATTTTATTTATGCCGATGGGCTATTTGTTATTTTATTAAACGTTAGGAGATGCACTTTACAGATATGATCATTTGACAATTGCCTTTTACCAAAAAAAATTCAAAATGAAAATAAATAAAATAATTATTTTTTATTTTATTTAATAAGCAATTACGCAATTGGCAGGACATAAAGGTGTAGAAGATGTTGGAGCCTAGAAAAAATTAATGAAGAAATGCAACAAACACTTTAATAACATTACTGATATCTATAAAAATAAGTTAGAATATCCTTTACAAAAAATCTCTTCTAATTCTTTAAATAATAATTCTTCTCAAACACCTATATTTAAAAATCGTGCTTTCTCCGATATAACTTTTAATATTCAAACGCAATATAACCAATTATGTAAATCTAGAGATTAATCTGGTTAATTTATAATATCACATGTATGCAAGATTTGAATCTCCGATTTTGTATTATCATAGATGTTAACATTTGCGCATGCACATGACGATTAGCGAGGCATATGGCACAATTAGTCACGGCTTATTGGCGTGACTGATGCTTCCCATAATCTCAAAAAGTTGAAAAAAGGTATAAATATCCCCCTTTTCCCACTCAATTTTTTCCTCATATTACATGGCTTTCTTGTAAAGAAATGGTTTTACTGTCTCTTACTAAGAAAAGGCTTTTGACGTCTTTATGAGCATTGCACAAAAAGATTTTTTTAGTAGGTTATGGGATTTCGGTTTCTGAGTGAGAAGGTTTATGTAATATTTTCTTTTTATTTTAAAGCGGGAGTGGGAATTATGCTTGTTACTCTCCATGTGATTCTCACGTGATTATTGTGGGTGATCAAACTCGGTGACACGCAAAAGGTTCATTTTTGATAGACTTATGGATATTTTTTTGATATATCAAGATACGCGTGAAAAAAGTGGTTATTTTTTGATATGCCTATAATTGTTTATTTATAGATGCATCAAAAAGATAACTATTTTGTCACATGAAAATTTAATATATCAAAAAAATAACCCCTGATCTATCAAAAATGAAACTTTTGCCGGTGACACTGATACCGTGAGAATATATCTACATTATTAATTATATATCGATATAATTATAATTAAAGCGTACGTATACTGCCAGAAAAGTGGCAGGTGATTATTAAATAATTCTATTATTATTTATATAATGTTGAATAATATGAATAAAATAATAAATATGTATGAATAAAATATGAATAATATGAATAATATATGAATATCGAGTAATTAAAGAAGCTATCATTGAAACGGTAGTCGATGCCAACCCTAATTATATCCAAAAAATCAATTACTTCAAGTTACATTGCAAGAACCAGAGTGTCTATCAAATTATATTAATTATATGTTAATTATTGTACTAATTAATTATTTTATTAACTTAATTATTAATTTAATTATTATATATATAGAAATCATAATTATTTCAATTTTTATATCAATGTTGTCAAAGTCCACTTTCTATCCAACGAGAGATATGATTAATTAATAAATTATAATTAACATAATACAATATAATCAATATAATTAAAGTGATATAAAAATAATATAAAAATAGATTGGAATATTTATAGGCTTCTCATTATTGGAAGTTACCGAAGTATTTGTGAATAATCTCCAATAACTTTTACAAATGTTTGTAGTCGTTTTAAACGATCCTGAAAGCAAAAAGTGTTCGCGTCACCACGTTAAAGTAAGTTATTATTATTTTTTTTAAATAATATTTAATTATTTATTACTAAATTTTTTTTTATGTATTTTTGTTTTTAAATAAATTGTTTTTTATGTTCAATAAACGGCTTTGGGAAAAGTAGCAGAATTTATTGAAAATGGATATTAAGAAGAAATTGATAATTAATTAATTTATTTAATTTATTATCTAATTATTTTAATTAATTATTAATCATTACTTAATATTTGAAATTATAATCTAATTATTAATTAATTATTATTTAATTTTCAAATTAGCAAAACGCTTCAATATATAATGTTCATCAACAATATTTAAATGATGGAGATAATGATTCTGTCATTAAAGGTTTTGAACGGATTGATTCATTGTTACTTGTGATACGTTTATAATATGATTAGTATTTATATTAATATTTCGAAAGATATTTTTAATAATATTTTGTTAAATTTTTGTAATTATATAGGACACATCACTCATTTCTCTTTATTTTCTACAACCGATCGAATTTGAAATTTAACCTAATTATGATGAATCTATTCGTATGATGGCTTTACAATTGCAATTTTTAATATTGGTTTCCACTTAGTAAGATTATTAATTTATTATTTTTAATTAATTTAATTAATTCGTTATTTAATTTATTTATTCTAATTATTTCAATTACAGTAAAAGTTCAAAGATTAAAAGATTAAAACTTATTGGTCCTATTATTTGACATTTAATGCCCAAAGGCATCGATGAGGAATTTCCCTCACAGGTTAATAACTGATATATATTATTATACATCTTTAAATGATATTATATGATATTATATACTGACACATTGTTATTAATAGATAGCATTTAGATATTTAGATCAATAAATACTTTATCCACAAAATTGTAGCCTCAACAAATCTTTCCTATTGTTATGGATTATGTTACTGCGTATACTCAAAACCCAGATCCAAGATATATAAAAGCCGGAATGTTTAGAATATTTCACTTGCTGATTTCTAAATTGTTTCGTCTTGGAAAATTCATTAAGTATAACCTTTCAGGATTTCATCGCATTGCATTGCGTTGTGGTTTTATTATTTTCGATAATTAAAATTTTATAATTTTCCTTAGTTTAGGATTTGGTTGCCCTATGAACTCTTGAATAATTGCTACATGACTCGATAAGAATTTCTATTTGAAGATTCTAGTTCAGAAAGTTCCTGAAAATCAAGTTCCATTATTTGGATCTGGTGTGTCATTGCTATTTATTGAATTATATTTCGCCTAGATTTACTGAAATTTTATTTTCTAGTAAAGCTTTAATTATTTCAAAAATGATATTGAAAGTTTAATTAATCAAAGAAACTGCTTATACTGTTTCTTGGAACAATCATCATTTTTTTTATTCTTGTATGAGAATCATATAGATAAATTTGTAAATTTATTTTATTACAGGTGTTGGAGAGGATCTTTCGAAGTGGGATGAGATAGAGAATAAAGAAATTCTGGTGAATAGAATTCATTATTTTTTTTACCAATATTAAATATTGAAAATTTTAAAAATTTAAAAAAAATTTAGATCATTTTTTTTTGTTTTTGTAACTACGAATTTTATTTTTTATTTCTTAAAATCTTTTAAACATAAATATATATAAAATAAATGATTAATTTTTTAATGAAATGAATTTAAATATCTTAGACTACGTATAAAAAAAATGTTATTTTGTTAAAAATAAAAATAAATTTTTTAGTTTTACGTTAAAATATTTCATGAAAAATTGTTAATCTCTAATGTTGTGTTGCATATCGGTTCAACTAAAGTTTGGTGTCGATAAATGTATTAAGAAGCAAAATATTTGTGTTAATTTGCCATAATTAAATTACTTACATTATCCACCTTCTGACAAGTGATCGTTGAAAAGAACAACATCTAATACGTCTAGTACGAAATGATTGATATACCATTCAACAAGGGATCCGAGATGAGAAACCGATGATTGTTTTGGTAAGACTTTTAAAATTAAAAACAAAAAAAAACAAAAAAAAACTATTTGTAAAATGATAATAATAATAATAATAATAATGTAGGGAAGAAATATCAAAATTGTCACTTAATGATTACTTTATGTTTCAAATTTGATAAATAATAATCTTCAACCACGAGACTTTAAAACTATGGGGAGGTAAAATTTTTTTTCGTGATAATAATTATTATTAATTTTTAATAATGAATTTTTAGTTTATTAAAATTATATTATTATTATGGAAACAGTATTTTTATTATAAAATAATAAACCTCGAAAGTTAAATTGTAAGACTATATCATCACTACTAGGAAAATATAGCATTATTAATAAGTTTGAACGCAAATGATCAAAAGTTTAATTTGTAATGAATACACTTTACTTAAAAATCATAACTTTGATTCAAATCTTAATTTCGTTTTTCTTTATAAATTCATTAATCGTATGATTATAAATTTTATTCTTTGATCTTTACTTTGTACCCTAATTATAATTGAATCATAGTTGAATAATTATCAATGAAATAGTAGAGAAACATCTAATAATCTTTAAGTCGTGTTTACCTGATTACCATTTTGATTTACAGGGAAGGACATTGTGTAAGTTGATAATCTATTTCTCTCTCTCTTTCCCTCAATACATAGATTTAAAAATAAGAAGGTAATAGAAAATTAATATTTAGTCTTTAACCTTATAAATCTGAAGTTAAAATCGTAAAAAAAAATAAATTAAAATCTTAAGATCATTAAATAGATTGCAAAATAGAACAAACATGAAAAAGCAACTGAATACAAAGACACATCAAATTTAAAAAGATAAAATATAAGAGTTTATTAATAGAATATAGTAGCAAAATTAATATAGCAAAATATATACAGCGAATAATAATGCAAGAAAAACAACGAGGTACAAAGTAATAGTAAAATTATGCACCTATAAAGCCCGCCACCCAAGTCATCTAAATATAAATAATTAAAAAAAGTTAATAAATATTTATTAGCTTATCACTTTTTTTTTAAAAAAACATTACATACCATTTAGAGATTACTCTCTTCTTCTAACATAATTGACACGAGCATATTTTCGAACTAATAAGACACGAAAATGAATGACTTCTTCATTAATATTTTCATCTTCGGAACTACTTCCCTCGTCAGAACTATTTTCATCAGAATTACTTTCGTCATCGGAAACATTTTTTGGCAAGTTGTCAACAGGTACTTTTTGCTCTCTCTTGATAATGATTTTATAGAAGATAAGGGCAAGTAATGGAGTAATAATATAAGAATAATCAAACATAATGTAAAGAAGATAGTAAATTGGGAATAAGAGTGTAAATAAAATTGTGAGAAAATACATTTTTGTTTAGAATTTAGAATTTCAGAGTTGAAAAAAATCAACCTTTTTATATGTGAAAATAGAGGCGCAATCAGTTGTGAAATGTTGACAACACATAACAATACATAGATACGGACCAATCACAATGTTTTTTGATCTTTTTCACAGATTTACGTGACTATAATACTGTATATTTATTATTATATTTATAGAAATATGTAATGAATTATAATTAATTATTATGGAGTAATAATGACGTGTATAATCAATTTGTTGCAATCAAATTAAAAATATTAATAAAAGACATGCAGATTATAGTCTTTAGAAATGCACCTTGTCATATTACTAATGGAATAGACTTTTAAAATACAAGATATATATCCCTTCTATCTCTGAATACAAAATAAATGTTTTAAAATATATTGTTATATAGATATATTAACTGTAAAAATATGTTTTATCAAATGTATAAATTTTTTCAAAATCACAAAGTAAATAAAGAAATAAAAGAAATAAAGTAATAAAAGTACTAAAAGTAGAATAAAAGTAATTACTGGTCCCATAAAATATCATTATTATTTGTGAGCCCTCATAAATAATTACAAAAAATACAAATTACAAAAGGTGTTCAATAATTTAATTTAATTTTAACATTTATTTTTTTTTATGAAAGTTAAATAAACGTTAACATAATGTGTTATAATTATAATCAATAAGTTCATAAGTGTCAAGATCAAGAAGTCACAAGTATTCTTTGATCTTTTTATAGTAAGATTTCTTTTTATCTAATTGTTGCAATCATTGTTGTAAATTAAATATTTTTATACATTTATCAATATGCATCTATAATGGAACCAAGAATTTGACTTGCAAATTAAGTTTATCTTGTCCTCGGATGATAACACAATTCATAATGGAATAATTGTTAGAAACATGACAAAAGCTTTCCAACATAGTCTAAAAATAATATATGTTCAACGTAAACTAGAAATAAATAAGGTCACGGAATCTTGATATTTAATTAAAAAAAAAACCTAGATTTCAATCATTCATTCATTTCAAACCACATTATAACGCATCATTATAATAAATAATAAGAATATTAATAATTAACATCAAAGCATACCATTTATAAGTGTACTTATGTATCTGCTTGGAATTATTATACTCAAGTTTTAATCAAATCTCCAAAAGATCTCACATTATAGTGTTACCATGCATCAGTCAGTCTAAATGCTAGATTTCCTGAATTTACTTTGATAGATTCAAAGAGAGTTTTCTTACTTATTTTAGAAAAAGGAAAGAGCATAGGTAATGATATGATATTAATTTACAAAAGAACATTTCGTTTGTAAGATGATCAAGACCCTTTAAATGAACATAATACTTTAATTAGTAATATCATCACCATCATAATAGAATATATTTGCATTAATTTTAAATCAAATTTTATGAATCTAAATCTAATTAATTACCTTTTAATTAGAATATCCACTTCAATAGTTGGTTAGTATAATTCATTATCGTTTCTATTTAAAGATCTCATTAAATCATATGCTTTTAATATTGTATTGTTAATAAAGATTCTTGACGATCAATAAATAGATTTCAAAATAGAACAAACACACAGAGAAACAACAAATACCAAGATGCAGCAACTTATAAAGATAAAATATGATAAGTTTATTAATATAATATAGTAGAAAATATAGCAAAGTTATTTATATACAGCAAATTATAAAAAGAAGAATAAGAATAAGATATAAAATGGCGGCAAAATTATAAACAAGTAAAAGCCCACCACCCACCACATATAGGACCAAGAGAACATTATTTACGTAGAGCGTCTAAATATAAATATTAGAAAGTTAATAAAATATGATAGTTTGCCACTTTTTTTTTTTTTTAAAAAAAAGAAGACCATTACATACCTGACATAATTAATACGGACATATTTTCGAACCACAACGGCGCGAAAATAAAGGACTTCATCTTCTTCTTCACCTTCTTCACCTTCTTCTTCATCTTCATTTTCACTTTCACCTTCATCTTCGTCTTCATCTTCCCCTTCATCCTCTCCTTCAGAACTACTTTCTTCAATTTGAACGGTGGAGATATCTTCTGGTTTGTTAATAGTAGGTTTGGTAAAAAATTTATAAAAGAAAAGGGCGATCAAAAGCGCGAACATGATTGTAAAAAAATCCATTTTTTTTGCTTAGATTTCTGAGTTGAGAAAAATCAACTTTTTATAAGTAAAAATAGAGGGCGGAATCAGTTGTGAAACGTTGATAACACAATAACACATATTGTAAAATTTTACAATTTTTTATCAGGTTTCACAGGTTTACATGATTATCCTCTAAACAGCAAATTTGCATGCATTTATTAGTATCTTGTGACGTCACTACAATTTAAGGGATAATTAATTATAATGGAGTAATAATGACGTGTATAATCAATAAATTATATAGTAATAAATATGTGATATGATTAAGTGAATTGCTAAAGATTATTACATTTTAAATGACCTATGACCTACTTCAGACAAGATTGTCTTTATTGATATTTTAATTTGATTGTTTCAAAAATATTTATTTTAGTTTTTTAGGATAGCTTTTCGCTTTTTGAATCATAAATAGTACTGACAATTATATAAAAAAAGGATCCCGAATAATTTATTAAATAATAAACCCATGACCACAAATTCACACGAATCACCTAAATCAATGGATCTAATATTATTATGTTCTAACCTCATAACTAATAATTATCATAGGAAGAAACATATACGAGTATATTGATGAAATTAAATAAAGATGTTTTTACACGAGTGTATACCTCGATTTCGGTAAAACCATGCAATGGAATTGATCGTATATTTTTTGATTTTTAAAAATTAATTTATTATATCTTTTGATATCCTTGGTTCAGTTATAGATAATAATAATGTTTTCGAAATGATTTATTTATTTTAATTAATTAATTCATTCATTCTTTGATTACAATATATCATAATTTTTATCATGATTTAAACGTTGGCCAATCCATGATTCAGCATCAAGTAAAGCATCAAAAATGTGGTATTTAATTAGTTAATTGAATGGACATTTGGAAAAAGATATTGTATCAAGACGTAGCTTGTTTTATGAATGTCAAGGTGAGATGTAAGGTAATTCTAGATACATGATATAACATTGTAATATTAATATAATATTATAATATAATATTTGTTTATGATTATTTTAATCATTTGTTCTTTTTTTTTTCTTTGAACGTGTAATAATGGCATTTTCGAATTAAGTATTAAAAGTAAGTGTTGGAACATGGTTATGAATAATATAGTTGAGGTACATCAAAATATTATTATATTTATTTTAATAAATTAATTAATTACTGACAATAAAATCAAAAATCAATCAATCAAGTAGATACACATAAAAATTCAAGTCGATCGATTTTTAAAAGAAACTAGAGAAAGAGGAATAAATCAAGAGCGATGGAAATGTTTAGTTATTATTATATTATTAGAATCAATTAATTATTCAAATCAAAATTTGGAAAATATTCGAATGATATGGAAGGAGAGGATACTACTAATTACGGAAAAACTTTTTAATTATTTATAATTTACTTTAATTTTATTTTTCTTTCCTTACAGATAGAGGCAGATAGAGAAAGGATTACAATGACAATAATTCAGTCAAAACCACCATTAGATCTATAATAACTGATTATATGATTAATAATAAAGATGATGAAGTTTCATCATCATCAATTCCAACGATGAGATCAAACGATCATAATCTTCAAAATAATCCTCACCTTTACGAAATAAGTTTGTTCCAATAACCATACCTTAAACTTATTTTGAGCGAGACACTGAAAAGGATAATGTTTCCTTATCATAAACATTTTTCTTTAGTATCGAAAATTTATTCTTGTGATTTTTAATAATATCATCATCATCATCATAGATAATGATGATAATGATGAATTCCCTGTCGTTGATAAAATACATCATCAGCTTCACTTTCTCTATTCCCTTTAATCATCATGTTTGGATCTATTAAATCGGTGATAAATGATGCACATTTTACTCGACATTCATTATCCTCTAAAATTGTTAATCGAGATCATTCATTATCACTATTTCCACGAACAATACTTGATAAAGCGTATAAAGACGTGATAAGACCTTGATATTATTTCCTTCTTCGGATAAGAATGAATTTAGATGAGGAATAGATTCATTCTTAGTGCATGGCTTTGAGCTAATAGATTATTTTATAAATAAATAAAAATAAATAATAAATTAAAAATAAAATAATAAATAATCATTACCTGCATCGCTGCATCAATAACCAAAGCAGCTTTCTTCTTGACTTCATTTAAATTATGATTCAAAACGAAATTGTCGATTTCAATCCATCACCTTAAGATAATTTAATATCAAGTTCATGAACTAATTCTTCAAATCTGATAATATTTTTGTTAAAGATTATTGTGATGATGATTGGATTAATTTAATTATATAAAATACGATAATTTTCTTTATGTTGTTGGGTGTTGGTGGTGGTGATGGCTGTGGTTGTGGTTTCTTTTGAATAATTGGTAGCGAGTAATTATAATCCTTATACTTATTTTGATTCTTATACCTATCCCTATTCTCATTATTTTTATTATTTTTATTATTTTTATCAAAAATTCAATGTAGTGACTTTGGAAAATATTTTATCATCCTCGTCATTTTCGAATAGAATAACTTCCGATGATAATCTTGATTCAAAAATTTTGCACATTTTTTCCAGTTTCGAAATCAATTTTAATATGAAGACCTAATAATAATATAATATTTATGTGAATATAAATGATCAAACGTAATAAATTAAATAAATAAATAATCATGATAAATGAAAAAATATGATATACGAGAAATGTTGTTGTACCTCGAGGCAGTGTTGTGTCCCCGAGATTTTGTTTGGACACGAACAATCTTGGAAAAGTTTGTCCGATAAGCTAGTTGTCACACGGACCAATGAAAAAATTAAATGTCCCATGTCCCGCGGACATATAATTTTTTAAATCTATCTTTAATGAGTTAAATTTTCACGTAATATAAACCCGTAAAGAGGAATAATAACAAATAAATAATTATAACAAAAATAGTAATAATTAATAAACTTTTATATGATTGGCCGCCTCGAATGTCAATCTTATATAAAATATCCTGAACATATAATGTCTCGGACAGGGTTGTGAAAAATAGGTTAGTACAACAGTTGGTACAGTTAATACACTATAATAACTAATATAAAATTTAGTACAGAATTAATTTTATCTAGTACATCCAAATTTCCCAACTCTGGTCTCGGACATCAAGCTCTTTTGGAACGTATACATGGACATCCACAATTTTGTCCCGTCCAATGTCTGTATTCATCTTATCCTTCAAATATTTCTTTAAAATCTTCAGTTGCTTTGAATAATTTAGGATAATTAATACCATTGTCACAGATTCCTGTGGTAGATACTGAACGGTGACAATACAAGTTAAATATAGGATGCCATGGAAATTTTTTTTGTTTACATAATAATGATTTGCGCTGTCTTTATTGGAAAGTTACACCACCTCAATGCTCAATGATTATTATAAATAAATCACACCCATGAAAATTTTTTTTATTTATTTTTTTTTTTTTGGATTTCGTCGTCGTTAGAAAATTCAACTACTCATTACATATTATACAATTGTAGTTTTTTTTTTTTTTTTTT
>PQFF01000204.1:227382-238211 GCA_003547095.1 Diversispora epigaea
TTTTTTTTTTTTTTTTTGGCAAGATTTTCTTAACAAAAAAATCTCAATTATTGTATAATTAAAAACAGAGGTATATGTCTAACAAAATCATACTTAATTTTAATAAGACAAAAAAAAATTGTAAAATAAACGTATCCAAATTATCATTAAAACATAAATAAATATTTTTATATGTTTGAAAAATACTATCCCGAAAAGCAAAATTATCGTAAATGCAACGTCTTTGATAATGATTGTTTAACGTTTAAACAATGATCATACATCGCACAAAAATCAATTCAACAATATGAGCAACGAAGCGTCACACAAAATTAATTCACAATTGGGATTCATGTTTTTACGCCGAGTCATTTAACATTTAAGCTCATTTCATATAATGCAAAATGCCAATTTTAGTTTGCTATGTTATGCATCAAAACCCTTCTATGCACCTTTCAATGAACAAAAATATTATTAATCCATTTTTCCATATTAATATAAACAATAGAATTCATATTCTTTCTATTCTTTTCTCAATGACTTTTTTTTTCTAAATGCTAAAAGGGTTCTTTCTCAATGACAAGAAATTTAGTTATAAAAGAACAACATTTTCCTGTTCCCAAAAATTCAACAGCAAAGATTCAATTCACTGTTCTTAAAAATAACGCTACTAAACAAATCTATAATATTTAATCTTTTTAAAAAATTTTATATTTTTACATTTGAAAAAATGAATCAAAAAATTACATTTGCTACTATCTTGGTTACGTTTTCCGTATTCTTTATCTGCTTTACGAATGCTTCTCCAGTTGAATTGTCACCTCGATCACCCGGTCAAGTCGCATACGCCGATTTCACGAAACCCATGACTGGTAGAGTCACTGTTACTGAACTTTGGGGCAGAGTCTGTAGAATAACGGCACAGTTTAATACAGGATTCGTTGACCGCACTAGCAAATATGAATTTCAAGTTTCCGGATCTCCAAGGGAATTAATTGATTCTTCTGTAATTTTCCCACCTGGATCTGCACCAGTTCAATATGATGTCAAAGATCGAACCATAGCTTTTTTTATCGGGAAAACTCTTTCAATCTTACGTAACGGTGTAGTTATTGAAAAGAGACCTTTCATACTAGTAGGATAAAAAAATTAATATTTGATGAAATTCTTTATTTGTTATTTGACTTTATTTATGTAATGAGAGAGAATGTATATTGTAATCATTAAATTGTATTTTATTTAATAATAGTAATATGGTAATAAATAATTTTGATTTCTTCTATTCTTCTACCCCCGTTCGGATTATCCCAATTAAATTAATATCATTAATATTTTAACTTTTGCAATGATTAAATAGTGATTTAACGATTTATTACATAAATAAAGTCCAAGAAAATTTCCTTTTACATAAAATTGCATGCTAAATCGAAACGTGAATCAAAAAATCAGAAATTTTTTTTTTTACTGAACCAAATTTTTAACTTACACACGCACTAAAAGTGACCAAAAAAAATAGTATCTTATGATACGTGCCCACCATGTAACATGAAACATTTTTCAAAAAAAAAAAAAAAGATTCAAGAAATTATTGATATAATTTATGGGAGTTAAATATAATGATGATAGAAGACAAAAAAAATATAATTGTTGGATAATTATTATTATTATTATCAATATAGTAAATAGTTTCCCATGATCTATTTCTATCATTTTCGCAAAATTATAATTGACTGGCACCAGCGTTTACATTAAATTGGTATTTCATAATGGGAAGCCGTTTCCTTTATCATATGGTGACGAGATAATTAAAAAATATTTTAAAGACATTGAGAAAATTAAATTTTAATTATTCACAATTTGAGTAAAAATTACAGTATTGACGAAAATATATATATCAAAAGCCAATTCTTTTTTTATAGGCTCTAGAAAATGTTAACCTTCCATTTGAAATTACCCACGTAATAATTTCATCATAAAATGTAAATATTGATATTTATTCAGTCCACAATATTCTTCAATAAAAATAATATAAANAAGTGACCAAAAAAAATAGTATCTTATGATACGTGCCCACCATGTAACATGAAACATTTTTCAAAAAAAAAAAAAAAGATTCAAGAAATTATTGATATAATTTATGGGAGTTAAATATAATGATGATAGAAGACAAAAAAAAAATATAATTGTTGGATAATTATTATTATTATTATCAATATAGTAAATAGTTTCCCATGATCTATTTCTATCATTTTCGCAAAATTATAATTGACTGGCACCAGCGTTTACATTAAATTGGTATTTCATAATGGGAAGCCGTTTCCTTTATCATATGGTGACGAGATAATTAAAAAATATTTTAAAGACATTGAGAAAATTAAATTTTAATTATTCACAATTTGAGTAAAAATTACAGTATTGACGAAAATATATATATCAAAAGCCAATTCTTTTTTTATAGGCTCTAGAAAATGTTAACCTTCCATTTGAAATTACCCACGTAATAATTTCATCATAAAATGTAAATATTGATATTTATTCAGTCCACAATATTCTTCAATAAAAATAATATAAATAATATTCAAAGATAAACTTCCCCAATATAAATTAAACAAACCTTCAACAAACTTACTTACTCCACGTGTCAGTTCATTCCTAAATAAATAAAATAAACAAATAAAATAAACGACTAAAATAAACAAATGCATAAAATCAAATATAATTAAACAAATAAAATAAATACTAAAACAAATATTTAATATTCTAAACATACTTTAGATTGTATCCTCGGATTCTATAGTTAAGATTTTTTTACTTTAATAAAGAGTTAACGAATATTTATGCGAATATAAAAGAAGATATTTTATATCAATTCAAATATCTAATGGGCTGAAATATTTCCAAGATGAAAATTCTTCATAAAATTCGAGAACTTATTATCGCCGTTATCTAAATAACAATAATGAATCTACAAAATTATAATACTTTGTATATCTGAATTTAAAAAAATTCATTAAATCTCAAATGTATATAAGATTTTATTCCATCTCATTTCTAGTTGTTTATAAATTTTTTTTTAATTTTAAACTATTAATTTTTATTATATTATATCTATTACATCCATTATATATTATTATATCTATTATATACCTTGGAGAAAATTATTTCTTGTTTTAACTTTGGAACATTAATATTTCGAGAGAGAACTATAGATCCTAAAAGAAGTAGCGTAAAGTGTATTCAATCGTAAAATGATTATTATTATATGATAACGATCAGAGTCGTTACTTAGATATTTTTACTTTATTTAATTTTATTTAATGCAATAATTATTATTTTATTATTTAATAAATTTTTGCTGAGTTTATCTCTTATCTTTGTTATTATTATTATTATTTTAAAAAGATCATTATTATTATTTGCATTGATCAATTGAATTGTATGAAAATTTTCGCGTACGTTTATCATTTAAGATCTAGATAATCTCAGCTTGTTACAATAACCATACCTTAAACTTACTTTGAGCGAGACACTGAAGAGGATAAGGTATCCTTATCTTCTAAAATTTTTTGCTTTAGCATTAAAATCTAATTTTTGTGATTTTTAATAATATCATCAGGTAAAAATAATTCAAACCGAGATCCTATTACATTCAATGAAGATAATAATGAATTCCCTTGTTGTTTATCAAAGACATCACCAGCTTCCCCTTCTTTATTCCCTATAATAACCATATTTGAGAACGAGATATTTAATTGGATCAAAGTTTAAGATGGTAAAATTTTCGGGAAAAATGTTGTAAGGTGAGTTGATTATTATTTAATTAAAAGTAATTTCGATATTTTGTAATTTTTAGTTAAATAAAAATAAACTAATGATAAGAAAATAAAATAAAATAAAATAAAATAAAATAAAATAAAATATAATAAAATATAATATAAATATGTAAATAAATACCATTTCAATAATATCTTAAACATTCAAAGCTCTATTATATTCTTTGAAAAAATAATAAGTTTCTAATTCATCAAAATTCAGAGGATTTCAAATTTTTTGAATTTTAAATGAGGTTAAATCATTATTCAATATTTCATCTATCGCTCCATATCTTTTGGATGATAGGGACCACCATTACTTTCGGATTTGATGTAATTATTACGATTGAATTGAATCGATTGATCAGATTGATTGGATTGAATATTTGATTTCCAGCGGCGAGAAGTTTTGTCGTGAGAACTTTTGCATCTTTCATTTAGGTATATAAGTTCTCATTTCTAATGATCTTTTGATTTGATTTTTTTTATTAATTTACTTTAGAATAATAATTCTTTTACAAAGTATAATAAAACAAATAATAAAAATAAAGAAAAGTAAATTTAAAATTAAATAAAATAAAATCAATATTTTAAGATAAATATTGTAAACAACCAAAAATGTCATTCAAAATTAACGAAGGAATTTTTGCAAAAAAAAATCAATTGAAATTATTAAAAACATTTCTTTATATTTTTGATTAGATTTAATCCGCATTATAGAAGTTAAAATTGATTTATTATATTCTGAAAATAAGAAAATTAAAACATGAAGATAAACAAATAATTATAGATGATATCACGAATCATTAATGTTAATTAATATTAATATAGTTTAACAGTTAAAACAAGTTATTGTTTAAGAATTAAATAAAATTATGCAAATACATAAAATTAAGTAAATAAGTAATTAATAAACAATTTATTTAAAAAATATAATTTGTTAGTTGCGAATTGTAAAATGAGATAAAACTTGATCCAAAAAAAAAATTAAAATCAAAATTCACGAAGAAAAGAATAATTTATTGGCAAAGTTTTCTGCAGGGTTTATTAATGTTTTAATGAAAAAATTAAAATTTATAAAATTAATAATAAATACAAAAAAAAAAAATCTTATAGTACATTTTTTAGTTTAAAATAAATAGTCAAGATAATCTGAACTGAAAGCAACCACTAAAATAACATAACAAGATTCAATTTCTTTATATATCTCATTATAATATATATTATATAAGGAAAATGAGACAAAACAGAGAGAAATAGGATGAATTATTTTGTGTTTCGATATTTTTAGAGGGACATTCAATTTCTTGATTCAGAAAGCACACAAAGATTGTGAAAATTTACACGATATTTTAGAATTGAAAACATAATAATAAAATAATAATTTTTTTATTGTTGCATATTCTAATTTAAATTATTATAGAATAAATATCAGAACATTCTGTCAATGATTTTTATCTATATGATAATTATTTTTTCTTAAAAAAAAAAAAAGAGTTAATTACCAAGAAATACATGCTTCTTTTGTATTGTAAAGTCTTGAAGTTTCAATTTAAAGTATTTATTACTTGAAAATAAAACGAATTCAAATCATATCTTCAGAAAACATTTATACAACAAAAAAAATTTTAATAATAATTTTTTTTTATTGTGTCAAGAAAGGATGATTAAACAATAAAATGATCAAAGAAATTCCATAGGAAATTAGATTTTAACAAGAGATACAAACCTTTTGGACTGTTCTAAAAAAGCTATATTAAATTATAATATAAAAAAAGAAAGTAATCTATCAGAATTGTAGTGCTCACATGGAACAATTGGAGTTATAGCATATAAATATTTTTTTATATCTTATCCATTATACATGTATTATTTTTTTTTGTATATCCAAATGTTCTTTATTTCTATATACATTTTTATTCAATATTAATTATTTTTATTTATCTTAGTTTCATTATATAGATATTATTTTTTAATATAGCATTATGTTATAGTAGTTATTCTTGGTATATCTCAAAACATTTTTTTCACAAATTAATCAAAGCAGAGGCAATAAAATTAAATTAAATTAAATTTAGATTAAATATTTAATGAAATTAATTATTAAATTAGATTAAATATTTATTTAAATTAATTGATAAGTTTACTAAGTCTACAAATAAGCATCAAACATTGCAATTGCAATATAATCAATTGCAACGGGGCTACACCATGTTGTTGGAACAAAATATAAATAAAACTAATAATAATTATTATAAAAAAAAGCACAAATCAATGACATATATTTAGACACGCGAACTATAAACAGATCCGAAAAAAAAATTAAAATCAAAATTCACATATGACAATTTTTTTAAATAGTAAAATACCTCTAACCAACGAAAGTAATTCTAATTAGTGTATTTTAATGACAACTTCTCCGAAACTCTCTCACAGGAAGCCTTAAGTAAATCCTTTAATAACTGCATTAAGGACTACAAAAAGTGGAGAAATACTTTAGAGTATCTGATCTGGATAACTCACGATAAGTATGATTATCTGTTCATAAAACAAGAAATTGTAAACTAGGCAGCAGGTATAGTTGATAACCCATACATCACAAAAGCCATAACAATGAAGGTGAAAATGGTACTTAAACACCTTAAAGTTAGATGATTTTATTATTATTATATACTTGTTGATAATTTTTCTCTTTCTTATATCTTTGATACAATATGCCATTATATACTTTTCAAGTTAAAATAAACTTTTAAACTTCAATAAGATATTTAATGCTCATGTTAAAATAAGCTTATATCCTGATACTATTTGAATTTAATATCTTTAACACTCATTGTTGACCCTGGCTACCTTCGATACCTAAAGTCAAGGTGCAAAGATAGCTAATAAGACTATAAATAACATGTCAAAGTTGGACTGGTAATTTGATTTGAAGGTTTATTAATGTGATTTCTAATGTCAAAAGAGGCTAAGAAGAGATTTTCACTGGTCAAATGAACAAAAACAGGCAAAGTTTTTGACACAAATAGGCAGGGAGATTTGTGTCTAATTCACAAATTGGCCAAAAATCTCCTGCCTATACATAAATCGACCATGAATCTCTCCACCCATTTGCGAATCTTCTTGTCTATTTGTGCTAAAAATTTTGCCTGTTTTGTTCATTCAACCAGTAAAGTTTGTAGAGAACTAACTCCACAATTAAAGAACCAATTCCAAATCACTAAGGTTATTATCAGAAGGTTTAACAATAACTGGTCAAATGGAAAAAATAAAAAAGTTTTATTATAGGAATTTCTTTTTCACAAATAAGATATCCGATTTATGCATATTTGTGCCATTAATAGGATTCTAATTTTTGTTCATTTGAACAGTGAATATTTTTGCATGTACTACTTGGGAAGCACAAGTTTTCTATAAAAAATAATAAATTAAAAGAAAGAGCTGCCCTTTATTAAAATAAAAACTTAGGGTTTATTACCCAGTTCCAGAAAGAGTGTGGCATATTATATAAATAAAAATAAAAATAGATATCAAATAAAATAAAGATAATAAATGAATAAATAAAAGAGTACATGTGAATTAATTAATACAAATAGTAATAATTATAAATTCACATATACTAGGTTAAATATAAATCCAAATAAATAAATCAGAATTAAAAATAGGTGTAGTACAGTATGAAAAGAAAATGCTACAATTTTGAGCAAACGAAATAACTTGCACAGAGTTTAAGAATTCACTAAGAATTTATAGTTTTAATATGTTCCTAAGACTTTATTGAGTTGAAAGATCTTACATTTGAAATTGAAAAGAGAGAAATTCAATCCTTTATATATTAAATTCAAGATATAATAGATTGTTCTGTACAGTTTTTATAAAGTAATGATATGTATATGTAAATAAGTAATAATATTACATGAATAAATAATATAATATCATTGTCATATATAAAAATAAAAGAATAATATTAATAATAAAGTGAGTTAACATCATACTAAAAATAAAATTCACACAAAAAAATAAAAAATAGAAAATATTAGAATAAAATCCCTATACCTTAATACTATTCAATAATTAAGATTTCTTCTGACTTACTTGATGTTATTCTTTCTACAAATTTTTGTTAAAATATAAATAAATTAATAAAAAGTATAAAAATAATACTAAATTACAAATTGGGCCGAGTATTTAATGTTTCATCTTTTTTGTGATTTCATGATGAGATTTGAAAATTTTCAAAACACGGGCCAAATGAACAAAAATCAGAATTATATTGATGGTACAAATATGCATAAATTAGACATCTTATTTGTGAAAATTCATAAAATAGAAATTCCTATTCATAAATCAAAAAAAATTGACTGCCTATACTTAATAAACCTTAACAAATTTAGCCATCAATTGGAATCCTATTCATGATAAAACTGTCCTATTTTTTCTCATTTGACCAGTGAAAGTTGGTACTTATCCTTTAATTATAATTGTACAATTAACAAAACAAACTTCTTTTGCATATTAAGTAAATTTGTTCAATAAGTATTCAATTATTTAAATATCCATTTTTGTAAAATTAGTTTGCAAATAAATTGAAAGGTAGATATTTTTCTCAAGAATAATAATTTATTTAACAGATTTTGAAATATGTAAATTTTTAAAAAATAATATGAAGTAGTAGAATGCCAAAAATTTATCCATATTGTTATATTTTTTTGGACTTTATATTGTTTTACATTAAAGAGCCAATCATATTTAAAAAAAATGGAGTCTAGGATAATATTCTGAGCTGGAGATCGAGCTCTTTCAATAATTATGAACTGTAATATAATTTATATTGATTAGTTTATTATTGATTAAACATTGATTTCAATAATTATAAAATTAAATACTCACGCCCTGTAATATAATTTATACTGATTAGTTTATTATCGATTAGAGAATTGTTATATAATATTAAAACATTGATTTCAATAATTATAAAATACTTACAAACTATAATAATATAATTTATATTGATTAATTTATTATTGATTAGAGAATTGTTATATAATATTAAACATTAATTTCAATAATTCTAAAATTAAATACTCACTGACTGTAATATAATTTATATTGATTAGTTTATTATTGATTAGAGAATTGTTATATGATATTAAACATTGATTTCAATAATTATAAAATTAAAAACTCACCCCCTGTAATATAATTTATATTGATTAGTTTTATTGATTAGAGAATTGTTATATAATATTAAACATTGATTTCAATAATTATAAAATTAAATACTCACCCCCTGTAATATAATTTATATTGATTAGAGAATTGTTATATGATATTAAAACAATAATTTCAATAATTATAAAATTAAATACTCACGGACTGTAATATAATTTATATTGATTAGAGAATTGTTATATGATATTAAACATTGATTTCAATAATTATAAAATTAAATACTCACGATCTGTAATATAATTTATATTGATTAGTTTATGATAATTGATTAGAGAATTGTTATATGATATTGAATTAAATTAATTAAATTGAAACATTGATTTCAATAATTATGAATCTAAATACTCACGAACTGTAATATAATTTATATTGATTAGTTTATTATTGATTAGAGAATCGTTATATAATATTAAACATTGATTTCAATAATTATAAAATTAAATACTCACTCGCTGTAATATAATTTATATTGATTAGTTTATTATTGATTAGAGAATTGTTATATGATATTAAAACAATAATTTCAATAATTATAAAATTAAATACTCACTCGCTGTAATATAATTTATATTGATTAGTTTATTATTGATTAGAGAATTGTTATATAATATTAAAATATTGATTTCAATAATTATAAAATTAAATACTCACGATCTGTAATATAATTTATATTGATTAGTTTATTATTGATTAGAGAATTGTTATATAATATTAAACATTGATTTCAATAATTATAAAATTAAATACTCACGATCTGTAATATAATTTATATTGATTAGTTTATTATTGATTAGAGAATTGTTATATAATATTAAACATTGATTTCAATAATTATAAAATTAAATACTCACTCGCTGTAATATAATTTATATTGATTAGTTTATTATTGATTAGAGAATTGTTGTATAATATTAAACATTGATTTCAATAATTATAAAATTAAATACTCACGATCTGTAATATAATTTATATTGATTAGTTTATTATTGATTAGAGAATTGTTATATAATGTTAAAACATTGATTTCAATAATTATAAAATTAAATACTCACGGACTGTAATATAATTTATATTGGTTAGTTAGAGAATTGTTATATAATATTAAACATTGATTTCAATAATTATAAAATTAAAAACTCACCCCCTGTAATATAATTTATATTGATTAGTTTTATTGATTAGAGAATTGTTATATAATATTAAACATTGATTTCAATAATTATAAAATTAAATACTCACGATCTGTAATATAATTTATATTGATTAGTTTATTATTGATTAGAGAATTGTTATATAATGTTAAAACATTGATTTCAATAATTATAAAATTAAATACTCACGGACTGTAATATAATTTATATTGATTAGTTAGAGAATTGTTATATAATATTAAACATTGATTTCAATAATTATAAAATTAAATACTCACGGACTGTAATATAATTTATATTGATTAGAGAATTGTTATATGATATTAAAACATTAATTTCAATAATTATACTCACGGACTGTAATATAATTTATATTGATTAGTTTATTATTGATTAGAGAATTGTTATATAAAGTTAAAACATTGATTTCAATAATTATAAAATTAAATACTCACACCCTGTAATATAATTTATATTGATTAGAGAATTGTTATATGATATTAAAACAATAATTTCAATAATTATAAAATTAAATACTCACGGACTGTAATATAATTTATATTGATTAGAGAATTGTTATATGATATTAAAACAATAATTTCAATAATTATAAAATTAAATACTCACGGACTGTAATATAATTTATATTGATTAG
>PQFF01000204.1:238496-267445 GCA_003547095.1 Diversispora epigaea
ATTTCAATAATTATAAAATTAAATACTCACGGACTGTAATATAATTTATATTGATTAGTTTTATTGATTAGAGAATTGTTATATGATATTAAAACATTGATTTCAATAATTATAAAATTAAATCCTCACCGACTGTAATATAATATGTATGCAATTTATTAGCAATAAATTATGATTTTGAAAATATCGTTTAACTTAATATTATGCCCTACTCTTCCGATTCTTTTGATTCTTCCAATTCTTCTGTTTCTCCCATTTCTTTCATTTCTTCAGTTTTTCTTGTTTCTTTTATTTCCCCGAATTCTTTAATTTCTTTATCTTCTTCCATTCTCTCTTAGAATTTTTTTAAAAAAATATTTCTTACAGCATTACACGATCGGATTAAATAAATTCCTTTTGTACAACAAAATTTGTACAAAAAAATGTGTACAAATACAAATAGTTAAGAGAGATTTAAAAGAATTTCCGTAACACAAATAATCTCTTTGAGATATGATTACCAACGCAAAAAAAAATCCTTCAAGATATTTGATCCATAATACAATATTTAAGGGCTTTAAAAGTATTTTTTTTATATATTATATCATATTATTATTAATCATAATTTATTGTATTTAAAAGAAATAAAGGAAACAAACAAATCCCTTAATGATACTATCACAGCATTTGTGAATTGATTAAAAGGGAGCTCGTTAAAAAATCTCAAAATTTATTTGTAGGTTGAAATTATTAAATATCAAATATTAGTGTTTTTTTAATCAACGGAGCCTCGCTCCAATACGTTTATTTATTGTAAAATTGTTATATTAAAGAAACAAATTAAAACAATTGAATACATAGAGAAGATTGTTAAAACTAAAATAAACTTTATATTACGGCACAGCTCGACGATCGAATATTAAATTAGAAAATTTCTTAAGTAATAGTGTGTGTGAACACAGATCATATATAAACACGGGATCAACATAATAATTTATAAATTTTTGAAAGGATAAATTTATCCTAGACCCAGGGTTACATTCTTAACCTAGACCACAATTGTATGTATCACGTGTTAGCTACTTTAAAAAAATTTATTTATATAGGGTAAATAGGATAAAAACCTAGACCCGGGGTCTATTTTAAGGACACTCATTTTGAAATGAATAAAGTCACATGACAACATATACAATAGAATTTTTTTTCGATTTGATTGGATGACATATAATCATATATGGTGGGTATGTACACGTAGTGTACAAATAGAAATTCTCATTAAATTATATCATTAATTTTTAGCATTTTAATAAATATTAAATCGCTTTAATCAATATCAAATAAATTATTTTGTAAATATGAATTTAGTAATAAATAAATTTATAAAAATTCTCACATTAACCGTTATTATTATTATCGTCAGAATCATTAACACATTCATTACCATTGTTGTCATCGTTATCATCATATAAATTCATCACCATCATATTATCATTAAAATATTCATCATTATCATCATCGCCATCCCATTATTATTATTTTTTTTATTCATCACATCGAAGATAATAACTATTTTTGTTGGTGTTATTATTATTATTATTCTATCTTCGATACAATAAGCTTTTAAACTTCAATAAAATATTTCAATGCTTACACTTATATCTTCGACAATTATTAATTGTACTAAAATATCTATAAGTGTATATACATATCTTCGATACTATCTTAATTTAAAATCTTCAAAACTCGTGCTAAATATATTATTTTGTAGAAATGAAAATATATGTTAGATGATATTGTAAATTTCATTATTATGATAAAATTCACAAAATAGAAAAAAAATCCCTCGCCTATATAATCTTTCCATCCTAAATATTAAGATTTCAACGAAAATATTCTTCTTTTGATTAAAAAAATAAATTAATTAATTAAAAAAAGCATAAAATAAAACCAAATATCAAATTGGGTCAAGTATATTTTTTATTTAGTCAACATCTCCCAGTCCGAAAAAGCTTATTAAAAAAAATAAATAATCTTGATCTTTACATTAAATTTTTTTTATTTTTTTCATGCCACCGCGATCCATAAAAAGAAAATAAAAAATTCATTGAAAAGATCAATTCAACAAAAATAATCTTGATCTTTCAATATATTTTTTTTATTTATTTCTTGTCACCGTGATCCATAAAAATAAAAAAATTTATCAAGAAGATCAAGATTACTTATTTATTTTTTTTAAATAAAAATTTTTTAAAAAAAATGATAAATATTCTAAATCTCATAAATCACCTGCCGCTAAATATAAGTTAACATCTCACGATTCGGCAAACGCTAATTAAAAATATCAAATTTCCATTCAACCTTGGCAAAATGACAAATCAAAATCTACAACCAACGAATTCCATTTGATAACAAAGTCACAAAACCCAACAGTGTCAATGCTCTTTTGCGCCATGAGAAAATTTTATCTATCAAAATTTAAGATGTTTGGGATGCAATAAAATCTTATCTCACCATTAATCAGAAAATAAAAAATAAATAAAACGTAATATAAATTAATATAATTAATCAGAAAATAAAAAATAAAAAAATAAGTAAAACGTAATATAATTGATACTTACTAGTAGTTATATGAGAAAAAAATTTAGTTAATTCTTCAAGTTCTCTTTTGAAGTTTTCTTCGTTCTTTGGTTTTGGAAGTTTTGAATAATTAAGAAGTTGACTGGTATAAATTTCTTGGGGATGAGTTTGATAATTAAGAGGAGTTGTAGTTGTTGTATTGGTTGACTCTTGATTTGCTGATTCTTGGTTTGCTGAAAATTCTTCAGCTTTTTTAATTTGAATTACAATTTCTGAATCTTTATTTTTTCCTTCTTCTAAATAATCTTTATAATCTTTATAGTATTTATGCAACTCATCACGTAATTCTTTAAAAGTGGGTCGATAGGTAATTTGAGCATCCCAACATCTCATAATCATTCTTGTAATTAATTTGGAAGTATGAAATGGAATTTTGGGTCGTAATCCATTACATATTTTAATAGCTGAATTTTCATCATGTGGTATATCAGGATATGGAGGAAAGCCCGTAATCATTTCATAAGCAATAATTCCAAATGAATATACATCAGCAGCTTTCACTGGTCAAAAATTTATAAAACCTACACCTATCGGATACCAGATAGGTGTAGTATCCATACCTAATATCGTACACATATCGAGTACACAATAGGTGTGAGAAAATATTTTTTACATTTATCGGGTACCCTATATATGTAAAAAAAACATTTTTCACATCTATTGGGTACCCGATATGTGTACGACATTAGGCATGGATACTACACCTATCTGGTACCCGATAGGTGTAGGTTTTATAAATTTTCGACCAGTGTTTTGTATATTCTTCATCACCACTTAATACCTCTGGTGCAATATATGGTAATACACCAACTATATTCTTTTTTTCGGGATTATTTGGATTTTCTCCTATTAGTTTACTCAATCCAAAATCTGAAATTCGAAAAAAAGAATTTTTAAAATCGAATGATAAAATATTACCAGGATAAAAGTCCTGGTGAACTATATCTAATTCATGAATATTCATCAACCTGTCAGATAATTCCTGTAGATCATCTAATTTTTTATACCAATTAATATTATTAAAATTAATTTTTAAATATTCTCGAAGATTTCCATCTGCATATTCTAAAACCATCATATATGAATGTGTTTCTGGATCTTGTATAATTCCATAAAATCGAACTGAAGCATCATATTCATTGTATATTTTTAAATGAATTGACATCTAATAATATAAACATTTTTAATTTATAGTTAAAACATTATTTAATAATTTGAAAATTAAATTTAAATATTAATTAAAATAAAATATTTACCTCATTTAAGATATCATTTAAATTCACAAAATTATCAAACTTTTTTAATGCCACTTCACGATATTCGTATTGTTGATTTTCAATATCCCATTTATTAATTGGTCCACCATAATGTATTGTTCCAAATCCACCTTTACTATTTGTTTAACATCTTTAAATCTATCAAAAGATATCCATTCTATTACTTCCAAATGATAATCAGCATTTACTTGAGAATCTTGAATTAATTTATCTATTGTCATTTCCACTTGTCCATTTATTAAAATCATTTTCGAGTTACATGGTTTGCACCATCCATAATAATCATTACATTTTTGATTACATTTGAGCAAAAATAAGTTGCTATTTTTTTTTTTGTTTATAGTATTTAAGGCCGAATTTTATTTTTTTTAAAAAAAAATCAATCAATAAGTATCATTTTTTTTAATAAAATAAATTTTTATTTTCATGTTAAAACCTGCATTAAATTTAAATTTACTTATTTCAATTAAATAAAAAATAATAAATCAAATAAAATTCATTAATTAAATAAATAATATAATTTGATAAATTTTATTTTTAATAATTACACATTTTTATTTCAAAAATAAATGCCAATTTTATTAAATAGTATTACTGTATATAATCATGTGCATATCATCTATTTTATTTATTTATAAGTGGTGTGGTCAAATTTTATAGAATAATTAATATGATTTATATATATTTTTTATTTTATTTATAAGCAGCACATTTTTTTATACCACAGTATTTTATTTAATATTTTATTTTTTTATAATATTATTGTATTTTCTTGATGCAAGTTAAATTTTTATAATCATATGTATATTTTTTATTTACATGAACAAATTATTATAAAGAAAATTGGATTTATTGCTTTATTTTTTTTTAATTAACTTAAGCACAAAATTAAAATTTGTATATAATATTATAATTTATTCTTATTCCAACACGAGCAAATATAATAAATAAAAAATCTTTTGTTTGAAAAATCATCAGATTATCATTTACATATTTATTGTAATGAATAATATAATTACATTGTCCCTAATAAATTTTTGCTTTTTTTTTGATATTTCAACTTAAATTGCTATTCATGTGTTGATTGAATTATTATAAATACTTATTATAATTTAATGTCTATTGTATCTTATGTATTATTTATTTGTCAAGAAAATACAGGAATAAATAAAATAAATATTTATATAAAAATTATTAGATTATTTATTATCATAAAAAATTTGTGAACAAAATTTTGTTCATCTTAAGAAACAAATTAATTAATTTCGGGATTGAGAATAAATGCATAATTTTTTTTAATTGATGAATTTGAAAAAACCAATTGATTAAACAATAATCAGTTATTGTATTGTCTTAAAATTACTTGATTATTAATTTAAAACAATTTAATTTTTCAATTTTAATTATTTTAAAGTAATAAAAAATAAATTTAAAAATGGATGTATTATTAGATAATCATAATTTTTCTAGACATTTTACAAAAATGTAATGTGCAAATTAATAATTCTGCAATAATTAAATAATTTTTTGAAAATGAATATATTGATAGAAAAATTAAGGCTTGAAAAATAATTCCAGAACATCTGAATACATAAAACATCTTATTTATAATTAATATGTTATGAATAAATATGAACAAATTTTATTTATTTTTATTATTATACTTCATAATAAATATATCAGNTTAATTTCGGGATTGAGAATAAATGCATAATTTTTTTTAATTGATGAATTTGAAAAAACCAATTGATTAAACAATAATCAGTTATTGTATTGTCTTAAAATTACTTGATTATTAATTTAAAACAATTTAATTTTTCAATTTTAATTATTTTAAAGTAATAAAAAATAAATTTAAAAATGGATGTATTATTAGATAATCATAATTTTTCTAGACATTTTACAAAAATGTAATGTGCAAATTAATAATTCTGCAATAATTAAATAATTTTTTGAAAATGAATATATTGATAGAAAAATTAAGGCTTGAAAAATAATTCCAGAACATCTGAATACATAAAACATCTTATTTATAATTAATATGTTATGAATAAATATGAACAAATTTTATTTATTTTTATTATTATACTTCATAATAAATATATCAGATTATTTATTTTAATTGATTTAAAATGATTTCATTTCAATTTTTATTATTTTGAAAATGCTTAGTAATAAATATAAAAATGGATATACTATTAGATAACCTAACATAAAAATAATTCAAAAACATCTGAATTAATAATATTACATAAAACATCTTATTTATGATTGATTAAATAATGTTATAAATAAATTGATGAATTTGAAAATATTTCATAATAAAAATTCTAAATAAATTGAATGATATTTTTTTGAAAATAAATATATCGATTTTTATTTTTATTTTTTTAAATCAATGAATCTATTAAGTACTCCACAAAAAAAATTACTTATAAATTAAAAAACTAATAGTTACAATTTTTTTTTGTTCAAAAATATGTCAACTACTTTTGAAGTTATAGCATATATAAGTTCACAAAAGGGAACATTTGCATCTGGCATAGTTAATGGAATTGCTTTATACAAAACACTTAATAATAAAACAGTAGTATATTATGAATTAAGTACATCAAACATAAATAAATGGAAAAAGATACAATATTAATTTAAAATTCAAACTTCCCTAACCTTGAACTCTTGTTAATAATAGAATTTCTTTTATTTTTAATATACTTGCTAAAACTTTAATAATTTTTAATTCAATATTTTATATACTATATTTTCATCATCGTTTATCAAATATTTAATAAAATAAAAATATGCACGAACAATGAAATACAAATTTCTAATAATGAATAAATAAATTTTTAGTTTTGACATTGTGAGCTTGAATTTGAAGGACCGGAAACCCCGCATTCTTGATCAGCTAAAATAAAATAAAAAAAAATTATTATTATTAATTACCATATGATTTATTTGAATTATCAGCTTTAATATTTTTAAGATGCTGTTAAATTTCATATAAATTCATTAAACAAATAAAAAAATTTACTACCAGAAATCTCAAAATCAAATTGACCAGAATCAAATGCTAAACGTAAAAAAAAATAATTAAGTAAAATAAGTAAAATATAAAATAAAATCAATAAAAAAACGGATGAAATTTGTAAAATATGTTTACTATCAGTCCAGAAGTCATAATTTTGAAGAAAATTTGACCTTACAGGATTCGGAAGAAGCTAAAGTCGTTGGACATTACTAGGTTGAATGGAAAAATTGAATGTATATACTTTGCTGGTTTGAATTTTATAAATTTTGCTTCCTTGTCTTCTTTCGATTGAGTATTTTTAATTACTCATTTTTTATAGAATTTGATTTAAAGAAATTTCTGATTTTTTGATTCGAAATTTTTAGGTTGAATAGTTGGTTCTTGTTGTTTATCCACTTTATATAATGCCTTTATTAGTGATTCCATTTTTTCTTTAAGTGTAAATGTATCAGGTCTATTATCAGGATTAGCATCCCAACATTGTTTCATTAAAGTTGCATATTCTAGTGTAGTGGAATATTTTCATAAGTCAATGATTTTCACTTTCCCTCAAAATTTCTTAATCCCGTGGGTAGATCCATCCATTCTTATTATTGATCAAGTTATTCTCTCGATTTTTTCGTGTAATTGAAAAAAAAATAATTTTAGTTATGATATGCATATTGTTATTTCACAGGGCTCACACAATACCACATAATTTTTTAATGAATTTCGTGTGACTAATTAAAAAAATTACTATTATGTAAACGTGATTGCTCAATTCTAGAATTAGATTTTTTGTGTAATGATGCTTTTTTTTGCATACATTTTACAATTTTAAATGAATTTTTACCTTTCATATCATAAGCAAACAAAAAAGATGTTCGATATATGCAAAGAATGCAATCAAGAATATAATGGAGTGTGGTGCAAACCATGTAACTCAAAACATTTCCAAAATGATTTTAACAAATGGACAAGTGGAAATGACAAAATAGATAAATTCATTCAAGATGCTCAACTAAATGCTAATTATTATTGGGAAGCAATAGAATGGATACCTTATGATAGATTTAAAGATGTGAAACAAATAGGTAGAGGTGGATTTGGAACAATACATTATGCTAGGTGGTTTGGTGGATTTATTTATGAAAGGGATATTGTAAATCAACAATGGCAAAGATATCGTAAAGATGAAGAAGTGGCATTAAAAAAGTTTGATAATTTTGTGAATTTCAACGATGTCTTAAATGAGGTAAATATTTTAATTAATTTTTAAATTTAATTTTCAAATTAAAATATAGCGTTTTGACTATAAATTAAAAATGTTTATATTATTAGATGACAATTCACTTAAAAATACATTATGGACAAGCTTCAATTAGATTTTATGGAATTACACAAGATCCAGAAACACACTCATATATGATGGTTTTAGATTATGCAAAAGATGGAAATCTTCGAGAATACTTAAAAATTAATTTTAATAATATTAATTGGTCACAAAAATTAGATAGTTTACGGGTATTATCTTTAAGGTTGATGAATATTCATAAATTTAATATAGTTCACCAAGACTTCCATCCTGGAAATATTTTATCATCCGATTTTAAAGGTAATTTACAGATTTCAGATTTTGGATTAAGTAACCTAATAGGGGTAAATCCAAATAGTCCTGAAAAAAAGAATATATTTGGTGTATTGCCATATATTGCTCCAGAGGTATTAAGCGGTGAAGAATATACAAAAGCTGCTGATGTATATTCATATGGAATTGTTGCTTACGAAATAGTTACGGGCTTTCCTCCATATTCTGATATGCCACATGATAAAGATTTAGCTATGAAAATATGCAATGGATTACGACCAAAAATTCCATTTCATATTCCAAAATTAATTACAAGAATAATTATGAGGTGTTGGGATGCTCGAGTTACACATAGACCCACTTCTGAAGAATTAGATGGTGAATTGTGGAAATACTATTGTGATTATAAAGAATATTTAGACGAGGAGAAAAATAAAGATTTGAAAATTGCAATTCAAATTAAAAAAGCTGAAGAATTTTCAGTAAATCAAGAATCAAACAATTCAACAACTACAACTACAACTTCTCTTAATTATCAAACACATCCACAAGCAATTTATACCAGTCGACTTCTTAATTATTCAAATCTTCCAAAACCTAAAAATGAAGAAAATTTCGAAAAGGAACTTGAAGAATTAACTAAATCTATGGCTGATTTATGTCCTAGTAAGTTTTGTTATATTTTATTTATTTTATTTATTCTTATATTATATTATTTCACAATTAATTATTTTAATTTATTTCTTATTTAGGTAATTCTGATCTATTTATTTGATTGATTTGTTTCATTGATTTAAAATTGTACATATTAGCTTTTTTGATATAATATAATCTTAACACTAGGTATAAAGTATGAATTCTTCATTAATTCAATTAGCTTAGTTTGTAATTTCGATTTTATAAAAATAGGAAATAATAATAAAGAAAATTTAAATTTATAACGTAACGAAATCGACAGTCAACATCAATGAAATTAACAAAAACAATTAAATCAACGAAAATATTGTACACACAATATTTCTTGAAACTATAAATTAATAGTAACACTTAAAATTTTTTTTAATATTAATTTATCAACTTATCTGTATTTATCAATTCATATATATATATATATATAACTTTTTAAATTAAGCAGATCAGTATTTAGTCATTCAATTCCCAGTATATTTCCGCTCCCACATGACATTTCACAGGGGGTTAGGGTTAGGTTCTTTAGGGTGGTGTATTTATCACCATGTATCACACCATAATTCAATATTAGTAACCTATATTTGTCACAATGTAACGGCACGTGAAATACTTCTGATCAATCAAAATTTACCCTTAAATAAAATATTACGTGAGGCGAAAAATTCTTATGTTTCAGGTTCTGTAGGTTCTGTTAAAAGAAACCAAAGAATTCGAAACACCCACCTGTGTAGGTAAGATCCAGCAAGACAAAATGTGAATCAATTGAGGTGAGTCGGCACAAAACCGCTGAATGAACTTTAAATGGTTGCATCATTGAAGATTCTCTGACTTCAATAATCACGTTATGATCTAATAAAATCTTTAGATAAATATTCAAAAAAATTTAATGCCATATTTGAATGAAGAAACGAGGAACAAGGTTATAAATGGATAAAATGAAAAAAAGGTGTGCAAGTGACAGTCATTTTTTATTTCAAAAAAGCGTTGTGTATTTGTCATAAAGACAATCACATAAATATAAATAAGTCCAGCTTCCATCTTTTTTTTTCGATTCCCAATAATTTCAAAAATAAAAATGTCTTTAAATTTTTTTGACAAGTTATCTCAAAACTTTATTGAGCTTCTTAATGATAAAGATGATTATAACGTAATCATTGATGTTGAAAATAAGGAAAAATCATTTACGGCACATTCAAACATATTAAAATATCGATCACCATATTTTCGTAAAGAGTTAGAAAATATTCAGCCAAATGAAAATAATATTAAGACCATTATTAAGTCAAGCGTACCTGTTCAAATTTTCGATATCATTCTCAAGTGAGTTATTTCAATAGCAAAATACTATCATTTATATTATTATAATCATTTTATATATTTTGTTTATTAATTATTATTTATTTTTCGTAGATATATTTATGGAGGAGTTGTTAATTTGGAGAACGTAGAAACCAGATTCATTTTTGATTTAATGTTAGCTGCTAATGAATTTGAACTTGATGAATTATCTGTCAAATTAGAAACTCTTCTCGTTGAGACTAAAGCTTCTTGGTTAAAATCTTATTTTTCTATTATTTATCGTGCTATTTTTAACAAAAACAACTTTAAAAAATTAGAAAATTTTTGTAATGATATCATTGCAAAGCATCCAAACCTTATTTTTGAAAACTCGGATTTTACTTCTCTTCCTGAATTCGCAGTT
The DNA here is from genome assembly GCA_003547095.1 of Diversispora epigaea. Classification (NCBI taxonomy): domain Eukaryota; kingdom Fungi; phylum Glomeromycota; class Glomeromycetes; order Diversisporales; family Diversisporaceae; genus Diversispora; species Diversispora epigaea. Next base: position 249,380 of record PQFF01000204.1, read on the forward strand.
CCTGACCGATCAGTAAAATCCAATATTTTGCCAGCAAGATCAGAATTGGTTACAGAATTACCTCCTTGCGCAGAAGAATCAAAGGAACCTTTCTCGACGATCATTTCTAAAGAACATGCTGCGGAAATTTTTAGTTGGATTGATCGCAAAACAACTACTTACTCAACAATTGATGTTCCATATGAATTTGAATTGATTTTAAGTGGAACTAGAGATGGGTTTGCTCCACAAACATTTTGGAATATTTGCCATGGTCATGCTAAAACAGTTGTGGTAGTGAAAGTTAAAGGGACTGATGAAATACTTGGAGGTTATAATCCTTTAACATGGGATAATCCTTATAATTCTGAATATGGTAAATGGATGAAAACAAAAGATAGCTTCATTTTCTCTTTAAAAAATGGTAATATTCAAAATACTATTCTTAGCAGAGTAAAAAAACCCGAAAATGCAATATGGATTACATCCAAAAGTTATCGAAATAATGCTGGTCCAAATTTTGGAGATTTTAGATTATATAGTGATTTATCTAATTTTAATTTAGATAACGCTAATTACTGTAATGATGAGGTTAGCGATTATTATGAAAAACCTATTAGAATATCATCAGATCGTTTTTCTATTGCTAATTATGAAGTATTTAAAGTAATTAGGAAAAAAGCTTAGAAATTTGGTTTCATATGAAAAACAAATTAATAAGAGAATAATTGTTTATATGTTCATTTTAAAGTAATTATTTTAATGAGTCATCCGTTAAATTTTTATACCGTAATAAAAGAATTTTTTGAAAATAAAATTTTGCGACTAGACTACAATTGTGAATCTTTTCTAAATACTAGGAAATGATCTTTGTGTTTTAAAAAATGAAGAATTTTTTTTTAGTAAAAAGGTCTATAGTCATAATATCAAGTCGCTGCATCAAGCCTAAAAGTTACAAGATGCACTTTGCAGTATGATCAATTTATTCCTTTGACGATCAACTTTTATTTTTGTAAAGCTCTTTTATTTTCGAGGTTTGTCATACTTTGCGGTATTCATTTTTGTGAAAGCCCTTTCTAAAAAAAAGCTTCGAAACAATCGCTCATTTCGTTATTTGATTAAATATTCTCGATTGTTTTTTAATTATCTCATTTTAATTAGATCAATTCTATTTTATTTAATGAAAAATTTTATAATAGATTGGAGATTTTTTTAAAAATCAATTTGGAATTACCAAACGATGTAGAAATGAATTAATATAATATTAAGGTTATTCGATAAAATTTGACAGAATCACGAATTTTGTAACAAATTAAAGGTTGAAATATTTATTTAAATATCGATCAAAACACCCAATATTTTTATTACAAAGATATTCAGATATGATGAAGCATTTATAATGTAGATATCAATGTTTTTTGCAAAATTTAAATGAATACATGAAAATATAAAAAATTAAAATATAAATTATGAAATATATAAAATAATAATTAGGGTAGCTGCGCATCATGCGATTCTGCGCAGGACCAGTACGATCTCCATTTGTATACTATTTGATCAGGAGTTTTTTGATACTTTGATTAGTGTATTCTTTATATGGTTGATACCAGTGATCTATCTTACAATTATTTTTAATATTAAGAATAAAAAAAAAGATTTATAAATTGATTAATATTTGATAAATAAAAAATTATTATGAAATAAAATTCAGTAAAAATTATTATATAAATAGAAAATAATAATTATTATTATTTATAAATTAACTTATGTATTAATTTGCTCTAAAAATACAGTCATGATAACATATGTATTATTTTATTGAAAGATTTATATTTGTCACTTGCAATAACAATTATTTAAAGTTAATAAAAACTAAAACAGATGAAATAACCCTTTTTATTAAAAAAAAGAACATTTGCAAAAATTAATACTAAAAAGCAAGTGAAAATTATATTTTTTACTAAAAAGATTGTATTGATATTGCATAGGTAACACTTATAAATGTGACATTCACATATAAACATTTTTGAGCTAAACTTTATTTATTTAATAAAATTAATAAATATCTGAACTAAGAAAATAATTGTATATATAATAAAAAAAGGAATACAAGTTTTAAAGATTTATTTTTCATCATTCTTATTATTGATATTTTTAAACATCTCAGTTCATTTTCTTGTATTATACACCTTTTTACAATTATATTCTTTTCTTTCATTTTGGTTAATAGCATTTTTTCCTGGTTCACTACTTTCACCTGTATATTCCTTATTGTGTTCAACATCTTCAACAATATAAGAATCAATATGTTTGTGAATTTTATTCTTCATTTTTTCATGGTTATGTTCATTATTTTTATTTTGACTAACAACCTTTTCTCCCAAATTGTTACCTTTGTCTGTATATTTTTTATTGTATTCAATCATGTTCACCTTCATGAATTATATTTTTCACCTTTTTACTGTTATGTTTATTCTTTTCATTTCGATTAACGACATTTTCTTCTAATTCATCATCTTCATCTACATATTTTTTATTGTATTCAAACATATAACTATCTTCAACAATATCGAATCAACATGTTCATGAGTTTCATTTTCCAATTTTACATGTTTAGATGAATGAAAATCAAGAGGTAAAGAATCAACAACAGATTGTTCCATTTCCTTATCGTTATTGTAATCTTGAATTATCACTAATATCTTGGTGATTGATAAGGAGTGTTGATTGAACTGATTTATGTGACTCTGATGCAGATTGAGAAGAATTGTAAACTTCTTTTTTATCAGTAGAAACATCCACNATAGAACCATCTCCATGTCACAATCTTCAACTTCAACAAGATAAGTGCCTATTGCCCATACAACAGTTAAATTTGTTTCTTTTTTATCAGTTATACAAACTTGATTGATTTTTACAATTGTGTCAACACAACACAGCATTTTGCAAATTATAAAAATTAATAAATTCTGTAATTTTCTCAAGCAAAGTATCCTTTAATACATATTACAATGATGAGAAATACTTATATCATAATATTTATATTTTCAAACTAAAATATGTGTCAATTCACAAATTACCAACACATTACAATTTTTCCTCGGTCAAAAATCAACAGAATCATCATCATAATTAAGCGTGAGAAAATAAATTTGTGCAATGGTCAAATTAGTTGTGTTATAGTTTAAACATTAACAATATAAAAAAGTTTTTAAAAAATATGTTTTTACTTTTGTACAAAAACACATACAGATTATTTATAATTAATAAGTAAATTAATACGATCCTTTTACTCACAAAAAAGCACTAAATCAACCTTTCATTAACAGAGAAGTATGAAACTATTTATTATTTTTTTCTTGATTTTATACAAGTGGTATCAAAAAAATTTGATGGTATGGTATTAGAGGATTCCTTAAATGAGGTAAAACAATACTAAAAAATAGATTACTTAAACAGCTTGAAAACAAGAGGTAACACCATTGCAACCGGATTACAAAAGATCTGGGATAATGGATTAATTCATATTTATTCTTATTTTTATTAATAAATTTTTTATTTCTGATATTAGACATTACATAGAAATTATTTAATTAATTTTAATATTTTTATATTACTATCATAAAGTTTACAGATATTAAAAAAATATTTAAAAAAAAATTCAAATTTGATGCACAAATTCGAAGAGTTACAAAAAAATTTTTCCGAATAAATTAATTTTTTATAGGGTTATGATCCGCCACCCGGCTGTACAACTATGTATAAATACTCAATCAATTTGCTCATCATCAATCTTTCTCACGATCCAATGATTAGAATGAAATAATTAATAGTCATAAGGCTAACTAATCAAGGAATAAATAATTTTAATTTAAAAATAAATTATAAATTTGATCGCTAACAATTTTTTTAATAAATTTAATAATAATAATAATAAATAAAATAAAATTATATGCAATCTTACGATTACTAATACAGCATCGTACAAACTAAATAGTTACAAGAACAATACTTATTATACGGTCACAATGACATCGATTCGTAAATCATAAAAGATTTACACTCATCATCATTACGATGTTAACAAAAAATTCAAAAACCATAACACCTTCCCAAATTAAACAAATGAAAATCATAATTAATACTAAAAAAAGAAATCACAAAAATTCGCATAAGCGACATCAAAAAAGTTGAAGACATCCATCCCTCTACATTTCATGTTACACATTCAATGTGATCGTACTGGTATAATAAATAAATTAATATTTTTTTTATTGTAAAAAAAAAAACAAATAATATAATTGATACTTGAATCAGATGTAGATTTTGCTAATTCTTCAAAATTTTCTTCATTCTTTTAGTATAAATTGCTTGTGGATGTGTTTGATAATTAAGAATTGTGGTTGTAGTAGTTGTTGTATTGATTGATTCTTGATTTGCTGAAAATTCTTTGGCCTTTTTAATTTGAATTACAATTTCAGAATCTTTATTTTTCCCCCATATAAATAATCATCGTAATCATTGTAGTATTTCCTCAACTCATGATATACTTCATTAAAAGTGGGTCCATGTGGAACTCGAACATTCCAACACTTCATTGTCATTAATTTTGGAATATGAAATGGAATAATCCATTGCATATTTTCAGAGCTAAATCTTTATCATGTGGTATATTAGGATATAGAGGAAAGCCTGTAACGAATCCGTAAGCAATAATGAATATACATCAGCAGCTTTTGTATATTCTTCACCGCTTAATACCTCTGGTGCAATATATGGTAATACGCCAAATCTATTCTTTTTTTCGGGACTATCTGATTTGCCTCAATTAGTTTACTTAATCCGAAATCCGAAATCTTTAAATTATATTTAAAATCATATGATAAAATGTTTCCGGGATGGAAGTCTTGGTGTTCTATATCTAATTCATAAATACGCATCAAATTTAAAGATAAATCCCGTAGATTTTCTAATTTTTGGTTCCAATTAATATGATTAAAATTAATTTTTAAATATTCTCGAAGATTTCCATCTTTTGTATATTCTAAAACTATCATAAATGAATGTGTTTCTGGATCTTGTGTAATTCCATAAAATTTAATTGAAGAATATTTGTGTTTTAAAGTGAATTTCCATCTAATAATATAGACGATTTTAATTTATAGTTAAAGCGTTATATAATAATTTGAAAATTAAATTTAAATATTAATTAAAATATTTACTTCATTTAAGACATCATTGAAATTCACAAAATTATCAAACTTTTTTAATGCCACTGCCTTTTCTTTATCATATCTTTCCCATTGTTAATTTTTAATGTCCCATTTATCAATTCGTCCATCAATCCACCTAGCATAATGTATTGCTCGATCCACCTCTACTTATTTGCTTAACATCTTTAAATCTATTATAAGGTATCCATTCTATTATTTGATATTCAAAATTGGCATTTAGTTGAGCATCTTGAATGAATTTATCTATTTTGTCATTTCCACTTGTCCAATTATTAAAATCATTTTGGAAATGTTTCGAGTTACACAGTTTGCACCAATTTCCATTATATTCTTGATTGCATTTTGATCATGTCGGCATTTTTTTTTGTTTGCTTATGGTATGAAAGGTAGAAATTTATTTTTTTGAAAAAAAAAAGAAACGTAAATTACGTTTAAAATTGCAAAATGTTTTTAGTATGCAAAAAAAATCGCATTTATTAATGATATTTTATTTACCCTAATATTATTTTGACTGATCCGTGTTACCTTGATTTTATTATTATTTTCTTGATGGTGCGCACAAACATTTCCTTTTTCACCAAAAAAAAACTCCTTTTTTGATTATTTGTGTTACTGCTTGGACCTTGCGTTTTTGTTTTTTATATTTTATATCTTTAGGATCATCTTTATATTTATCTTTAGGATCATTCTTATATTTATCCTTAGGAGGTTCAGGAGAGGAAGGGGGGAGGTAAAAGATACCTCTACGAAACCACATCAGTTGAATAGGCTGTGAATCATTTCACATGATTTTTACTGATCCATCATTGTCCTACCATTTTTGTTTTATTCATTATTTTTAATATCCTATTATTTATGTAACTCAAAATAATATTGTAATATAAATAAATAATTATTTTTTTACGAAGATGCTATTTAATAAATTGAAAAATTCGATCTTATACAATAAAATAATTAATATTATTTATTATTTCTACTAATTTTATATTTTTTTAAAAAAATATTCGGTTTATGATCTTTCCACTTTTTTTTACACCAGATAATCCTTCCATAATTTGTTATACGATTTTTCCTCTGTGGCTATTATTTTTACATTAAATATTATCCATTGCTTACACCAACACTCTCGAGATCACCTAACAAAGGTACATTTCCGGGAGACATCTCATTATTTCAACATGAATGAAGTATTATAAATATTATTAATAAATTATTAAATTACTTGGTTATTTATTATGAAAAAAATAAAAAATAAATATTTTCGAATACTCATCATTTTCTTTTTTCGGCAAATTCTACCATCACTTCGTGTTATACATTAGTTGATTTTTTTTTTTTGGATTAATTAAAAAAATCATCTCTATTCCTTATTTCAATGATTTTCTTTTTTTTTGTAAATTATAAAGAATGATAAAAAATTAGTGAAACTTTGGAAATTCAAAAATTTGCACTGATCTGTGTTATCTTATGCCTTTATTTTTTTATTAATTTTAATTTTAACTCTTTATATATATATTTGATTTTTATTTGTTTTGAATTTCTTGGATCAACCTCCTGATGAGAAAAAATCTCAAGTTCTCACTTGAAAAAGAAGGAGACCAGATCCATAGTTGGGTGCCGAAATTCAAAAAAGGGAATATTACAATAACATTTATTGTTAATATTAACCAGATCAGTCAGATAGAACAGTGAACTGCGGAGATTCTTTCACATGATTCCTGCATCCCATCATTATTCTTACCGTTCTTAATTTATCCATTATTTGTCATTATCCAAATAAAGAAATAGGAATTAAATTTATTAAGGGTTTGTAAAATGTAAATTGTTATGCATGTGATTATTATTAATTATTTATCCTTAAAAATATGCGTTATGTAAATTGTCAGTTTATTTTTACTTATATGCGGATGATCTTCAAAATTCGTAGATGCTAAATAATAAATTTGTATAATTTTGTACAGATCAACCTATCACATAGAAGGAATTGCATTATTTGGTCATGCGATACATAATTATTTTGATTATTTTTTTGAATTTGATATATTATGAAAAAGGAATCAATATAACAAAGCATGCTTTTATTTCAATTATATAAAGAATGAATGGGAAATTCTTATAAATAAGGAGAGTAACCTCCATTCCACTGACTTTTTAACTGTTTTTTTTAATCATGAAAGTCATCAAATTTTCTCTCGTCATTTTAGTTTTGAATCAAGTATCATCTTGGAGCGCGTCAGGTTCAAATTATCATTATCAATCTTTGAATAATGACACGTTGCCATCCATACTCATAATCGGAAAAACTGGTATGAATTAACATATTCTCTTCTTACCAGTTTCACTTTATTATAAACTAACCATTCATTTATAAGGTGCTGGCAAGAGTACATTGGGAAATTATCTGATGGTAGATAAAAAACAAAGTTTCGAAGTTGGTCATTCCCAAGTAAGTATACTAATCGTCAAAATTAATTAAAGACTTTTTTTATGAAACAAAAATATCCGAAGTCCATATACCACTTTTATAAATTCTAGGAATCTGCTACTATCACATCCTCTTCATTAATTACCAAAATTGGTGGCGAATATTTCAAAGTGGTAGACACTCCGGGACTTTTTGATACTAAAAGGACCAATGAAGAAATAATAAATGAAATTACGCGTGCCATACAGAACTGTGCTTTTGGGATCAAGGCCATATTATTTGTACTTCGTAAGCAGTATATAAAGCGATTGCATTTTCTGCAAGGATCATTTAGATATATAATGTATTTAAAGCTTTAATTAATTTACAGAATTTACTCGTATTTCTGAAGAAGAAAAAACAGTAATTAAAATTGTAAAAGGGTTCCTTGGGGAAGATACCTTAAGACATTTTATTATTGTCTTTTCGAAATGCGGCAAACCTTTAACCTTTTTGCCCCCACAAAAGTTTAAAAAATTGTGGTGCGATAATATTCGTAATCTTGTCAATTCTGCGGGCAATCGATGGTCTATTTCACCGAATTCGGATTTTCTTTCACCAGGTGAACCAGAATTTGAAAAAAATCTTGAGGAATTACGACAAAACATCCTCTCCATAGATGGGGTATATGCTATTTCGTACTTTGAAGAGTACCGGAGGGCTGTGACAGAAAAGAACCGCCGTGAAACGGAAGCAGAAGATCAGCGATCAAAGGAACGTTCTGAAAGAGAAGACGCAATAAGAAGAGCAGAAATTGAGAAAGAACTACGTTTAAAGATAAATGCTGAACTTGAATATACTAAATCGATACTTAGAACTAGATATAATGAAGTACCATGCAGTATTTTATAAATTACACCACAAGCTAATATAAGATGTTAATATATATATCTACATTACACGAAAAAATAGCCACTGTATGTTCCTCTAACCGAAATTTTTATTAATAATATATGTTATAAATACAGGATAAAATACAAATAAAAATCTACATTTCTATCTAAATTTCTATTTGATCTGCGCACAGCATAATAGACATACATATTAACTATTAATGTATTAATAAGTATATATAAAATCAGCTAAAATTAAATCATTGGAATTTCTGTTTCATGTAATTTATAATATCGAGCTCGTCTCTAATAAGAATATTCAAACACAACTTACATCCAGCTACCTGGATTCCAATAATATCAAATTGTTCTTTTTCCAACCTACAGCTTTTTTGTGTCTGGTATAATCCATCATTACACTTACGCCATAATTTTATATCATCATCCTCTTCCTTTTGTTTAGTACAGATAATCCTGAAACATTCCGCATACATTAATTCTATAAATGTTGTCAAAACCAATTTGACCTTGATTCAACTTTTAAATTTTCAATTTTCAATTGCATCTGACTCAATTAATTGTGTCAATTACTAGTAAAAATCAAAATTTGTTTTGACTCAACTTCAATTTTTCTTAATTTTAATGTCTGACTCAATTCAATAGTTTTGATGACATTTGTAATATTTATCATTCTCCTTACTTATAAACATAATATCAGGACATTTTCCTACACTTTCATTCTCTCTTCTATCAGCACTAAAGCTTTGCATAAACCAGTTTATAAGTTCAATTATATAATAAGCTTGCAAGCTGGCTCGAGAGTCAAATGGTCAAAAATCATCCATCCAATTTTAAACTGATTTTTGGTAATTTTTGATGATTTTTTGACACTCTTGAAGTTATTATTGTTAGGAAGTTAGGAAGAAAATCTTTATAATATTGATTTATAATTTTATATTATTATTAGGAAGTAATTATTAAATGACATTGCTAAATCACACCAGTGGTGTTCAACACCAGTTGATTTTTAACCAATAAAAATAGGACACATGATTTTAAATTGTAAAAATGCCAGTGATTTTTAATCAATAAAATTAAATAAATTAAATTTTAATTTAATTGTGTTCACTTACACAACATACTATAAATTCATTACATAACTGTAATCACATCACTGTAATCACATCACTGCAACACGTAAATACGTCACTATAATCATATCAAAAAATGTTGATATATTGTCTACTTTTATTATATAAACATTCACCTTTAAAAAAATAAAATTTTAATACATTGTATTATAACCTTCACTTGAAAAAATAATGTTGCTTTTAACAAAAAATATTCTATAAATACTCTTCACACTGGTCAAATGAAAAAAAATAGGACGGTTTTATCATGAATAAGATTCTGATTGATAGCTAAATTTGCTAAGATTTATTAAGTATAGGTGGTCAATTTTTTCTGATTTATAAATAGAAATTTCTGATTTATGAATTTTCACAAATAGGATGTTCGATTTATGCATATTTGCACCATCAATAGGATTCTGATTTTTGTTCATTCGACCAGTGTCACTTTTCCCTTTCCATTATACTTTTATTTATGACTTCAAAGTTGGCAGCAGTCTTCCCTTTCTCTAGACATGTTTGCATATTATGCCCTTTCTTACTACATATATCACAAGTTCTTTTACTAGTTTCCCCATTTGTCATGTCATTATTATTCAATCTAATATTTTGTAATGGTTTTCAATGCTTTTTATATGATATCTCCCTGTGACTTTCATTATCGATATTTTCTTTATCACTCTAATCGAGTTCAAATGCTTTTCTTTTTTTACTCTTGTGATCTGTATTCACATGATCAGAACCTTTAAGATTTTGGCCTTTTGTTTTAATACCAATAGGATTTGATGATAGTAGAAGCAAATTCAGCAATACTATCACCATTCTTCACTTGACTTATAATTTTGGCCTCTATTTCTTTGATCAACTTTAAATACATCTTATATAATTCATCCATTTTACCTATCATAATAATCAGATTCAGCATTTTCTTTATAATTCTAAATCCTTTTCTATATTGTTATTTTTGAGACATCTTTTTATACCAGTTGAAAATTTATAAAACCTACACCTATCGGATACCAGATAAGTGTAGTATCTGTACTTACATCAGGAAATTTTATGAGGTGGAAATTTGCACAAATTTCCAAGGGTGTCAAAAATTTCTACAAATTTTCGTGTGTTTTTTTTATTTTTTTAACTTCGCTCACGATTTTCGAAACACAGAGCGATTTTCTACTAAGATATTTCTAAGATAAATAGAACGGCCTTGTTCTTGGATACAAAATTATATATATTTCATCCTTGTAGCATCGATATTCGCGAAGTTATTTCAGTTTAAAAAAAGAGCATCGTGAAAAAATCATGCGAAAATTTCCGGAAAACTTGTACAAATTTTTGCTGAAATTTCCGGAAAACTTGTACAAATTTTTGCTGAAATTTTGTGGAAATTTTCATGGTGCAAAATTGCACAAAAATTTTTGCAAGTTTCCAGAAATTTTCATACAATTTTTTTTCACAGACACTTTTTCTTTAAATCAGAATAACTTTGCGAATATTGATGTTACTAAGAAGAAATATATACCATCTTGTAACTAAAAACAAGGCTGTTTTATTTATCTTAGAAATACCTTAGTAGAAAATCGCTCTGTGCTTTGAAAATCGCGAGTGAAGTTAAAAAAATAGAAAAAAACACACGAAAATTTGTAGAAATTTTCAATACCTTCGGAAACTTGCGTAAACTTTTGCAAATTTCTGCCTTATAAAATTTTCTGATGTAATATTGTACACATATCAAGTACCCAATAGATATAAAAACGTTTTTTTATATATATTGGATATCCGATAAGTGTGAAAAATGTTTTCTCATACCTATCAGATACCCGATATGTATATGATATTAGGCACGAATACTACACCTATCTGATACCCAATAGGTATAAGTTTTATAAATTTTCGACCAGTGTTATGAACCTTTTTGATAAAAATATAGTTGTCCCAAATATTCTTTAAATGTGAAAAGTTAGTTTCAGTAATATATTCTATTGTACCGAAATCATTGACTTACAGTAAAAATTTGAATCTACTTCTATTAGGCAACACAAACTTATATAATTGATTTATATAATAAAGATTAAACATATATACCCAGCCACCTGGGTTTTTATTTTTATAAAAAAAAAATTTTTATTAAATAAAATTTTAATTGAAAATTTATTGTTTCACAACCTGACCATTTAGCCAAAAATTTTATACGTTTAAAACATATCGGCTGATTATAAAAATTGACTAATTTTCTGTTACACAAAAATTTTTTTTATTTATCTTTTAATAAAGTTAATAAAACTTATTGATAACAGATTTTGACTACTAAGTAAAGTTGTTCTTTTGGAGTAAAGTAAACAAAATAAAAGAAAAAATAAGATAAAATAACGTTATTAAACCTTTTAAGAAAGAAATAAAACAAATTTCCATAGGGTAAGGAAGTTGAGTTGATGGGTTAGAATTATACATGTTTCCAAAATTGATTTTGGATTTTTGAGGTATTTCAACTTTTTGAGATTTATGTAGAATCTATTCTATATATGGAAGTAAAAAAAATATCTAGTTATGTGTATCTTCAATCAAAGAATAAATNTTGAATCTACTTCTATTAGGCAACACAAACTTATATAATTGATTTATATAATAAAGATTAAACATATATACCCAGCCACCTGGGTTTTTATTTTTATAAAAAAAAAATTTTTATTAAATAAAATTTTAATTGAAAATTTATTGTTTCACAACCTGACCATTTAGCCAAAAATTTTATACGTTTAAAACATATCGGCTGATTATAAAAATTGACTAATTTTCTGTTACACAAAAATTTTTTTTATTTATCTTTTAATAAAGTTAATAAAACTTATTGATAACAGATTTTGACTACTAAGTAAAGTTGTTCTTTTGGAGTAAAGTAAACAAAATAAAAGAAAAAATAAGATAAAATAACGTTATTAAACCTTTTAAGAAAGAAATAAAACAAATTTCCATAGGGTAAGGAAGTTGAGTTGATGGGTTAGAATTATACATGTTTCCAAAATTGATTTTGGATTTTTGAGGTATTTCAACTTTTTGAGATTTATGTAGAATCTATTCTATATATGGAAGTAAAAAAAATATCTAGTTATGTGTATCTTCAATCAAAGAATAAATCTGGGTGGTCAAAAAATTTCAGGTTTTAAGTAAAATAATTTTGTCTTCTATGAAAAACTATTTCGACTTTTTTTTCCGAAATTGTAATTTCGGGGTCCCAAAATAATTTTGCGTGCAAGTATAGTTAGGATTGGGTTTGATGGGTTGACAAGTACTTATTAACAGGTCTACTTATATTTAAACTCTTATTTACTTAATAAAATATTTTTAAAAATTACAAATATATATAAAATTTTGTGCCGAATATTTTTATTTAAGAGTTAAGAAGTAGTTTTCTTAATAAAATATTGAGATTTTTTTGATTTTTAAATTTTTTCGAAAAATAAATAAAATTATAATTGGTTGAAAGGATATCACCTGATCTAAAATTTTAAGACTTTCACAATTAGCCCATATGTTTATATATTAAATTACACAAAAAAAATACAATTTATTCTCTTATGAAAAAATTTAATAATAATTTAATTTTTGTAGTATACAAAATAAAAATAATTCACATTCTTGATAATTTTCTTTTATAATGAAATTAAGATACAAAATTGATTACATAATTTGTATACAAGCTATAAATTAAATGTAGTAGAACAATTTCTTTAAAAACTTCTTTTCAAAAATACCATTTGCAAACATATGTATCTCTAAAGGATCAAAGGTTCTTTATAGATGGTACATTCATCCTATTCCTTTTGAAATGACAATAGCAGATTTTTTATCAAGCTTATAAATAATAAATTATCTTCTGAAAACAACATATCTGTGTCAAGTTCTGAAATAATAAAATGTGTCGAGATAAATGAAACACCTGTTGCAGCTACAACTCAAGTCAACCCAATTTGTAATATATTAAAACTTACAACAAATATAGAAAGATGCATATGGGCTGATTGCGAAAGTCTTAAAATTTTAGATCAGGTGATATCCTCTTAGCCAATTATAATTTTATTTATTTTTTCGAAGAAATTTAAAAATTAAAAAAATCTCAATATTTTATTAAGAAAACTACTTCTCAACTCCTAAATAAAAATATTCGGCACAAAATTTTACATATATTTATAATTTTTAAAAATATTTTATTAAGTAAATAAGAGTTTAAATATAAGTAGACCTGTTAATAAGTACTTGTCAACCCATTAAACCCGACCCTAACCCATTAACCCTGTGGAAATTTGTTTTATTTATTTCTTAATAACGTTATTTTATCTTATTTTTTCTTTTATTTTGTTTACTTTACTCCAAAAGAACAACTTTACTTAGTAGTCAAAATAACTTTATTAAGAGATAAATAAAAAAAATTTTTGTGTAACAGAAAATCAGTCAATTTTTATAATCAGCCAATATGGTATATACTATCAGCTTAAAATAGATGATACAATTTTTAATCCAACATCACAACAGAACAGCCTTTTAATCCTAATGTAAAATGTATACAGAACCAAACTATATTTACCTATTTTTTTACAATCTGGTAAAATTAATCGTAAACAAAAGCTCTGTTTTAATCTTGTCAATTGGATTCATAGTCATGATAGAGGATGGTCATCTTAATTATATGCAACAATTTAACTGAAACAATCTGATATATTGATATGCACGATCACCAGAAACTTGAAAATCGTAACTATCACATACCTAAACTTTTTCTTGAATTTTTTGATCGAGCAGATCTGGAATTATATAAGGAATCACAAAAATCCTTTGATGCAAATGAATTAAATTTGCATTGTCAAATCCTTGCTTCATATTCTACATTATCTTGAATGTTAAGTACAAATTTTAATTGGCTTCGTAATGTATTTAACAGTTTTATCATTACTATTTTAAATTATATTAAATTTTTGTATCAGCAACATAATATCACAACTGCAAATCATACATCAGAAACACCTGTACGATCTATTGACCAAGCTATAACAATTAAAGTTCATAATCAGAATATTTGGATTATACCTGTTAATAAAACTAAATACTTTCATTTTAAACAACTCCTTATAAATTTACCTATGTGGAAACCAGTTGATATTGAAAAATACTTGCCAAATGATCCTATGTAAGTAAAGAAATATTATTTTTAAATTGTTAGTATAGAGACTAACGAAATTTTTTGTGTTATAGAACAAGGATACGTTATATTTAAGGCTTATCTCATATATTTTCTTTTAAAATTGGAGAATATCAGTTTAATTCTGGAAACAATACTTATAATGCAATCTCATTATGGAAAGTTAATGAACAAGCTGACGAGACAATAATTTTACAAGAAAATAAACAAATCATTAGTAAACTACAAGCCAATGCACCACATTATCATACAAGAACAATGCGAATAAACTATTTACGTATCTGCGACTTACTTCTTCCCAAAGTTAAACCATCATCACTTAGAACAATTTAACGAATGCTAACAGGTAACATATCTGCAGTTGAAACTATAAATAAAACAAAAATTGAGCATGTTAGAATTGCTTTAAATCTCGGTAATCCCGAATATACTTGCATGCAAAATTATTTTGGGGCCCCGAAATTACAATTTTGGGGAAAAAAGTCGAAATAGTTTTTCATAGAAGACGAAATTATTTTATTTAAAACCCGAAATTTTTTGACCACCCAAATTTATTCTTTGATTGAAGATACACATAACTGAGTACTTTTTTTGTTTCCATATATAGAATGGATTCTGCATAAATTTCAAAAAGTCGAAATACCTCAAAAATCCAAAATCAATTTTGGAAACATGTATAATCCCGAAATTACTATTGATCTGCGTGAATATAACAATAGTCATCAGTAAATTTTTTTAAACGTAAGCTTTCGAAGTCCTTTACTCCGATAACCTTCGAATATCTCCAACATAAACATAATATTTACGAAAGTTATTGGTACTGAAAACCTTCATTTTTATTAATAAAACGTAATACTCCAGAGATTATTGATATTGATAACCTTCAATAACCTTTATTTTATCATAATAAACGTAATATTTGCGAAAGTTATTAGTCCGATAACCTTCAATAACCTTTGAAAACGAAATTATTACAATAACCTCCGATATAAAAAATTTCCAGATGTAGAAGACCCAATAAATATAATACTTTTTGAAAAATTATAACTTAGTTTCTTGAAGGAAAAGCAGCAGATCACTGGTTGAAATCTGGAATATCAGGGACTTATTGGGCATCTATCTCCCCCAGATAGGTCCCTGATATCTACTTCATCAGTAAATTTTTTTAAACGTAAGCCTTCGAAGTCCTTCACTCCAATAACCTTCGAATACCTTCAACATAAACATAATATTTACAAAGGTTATTGGTACCAAAAACCTTTATTTTTATTAATAAAACGTAATACTCCGGAGGTTATTGATATCAATAACCTTCAATAATCTTCACTTTATCATAATAAACGTAATATTTGCGAAGATTATTGGTTCGATAACCTTCAATAATCTTTGAAAACGAAATTATTACAATAACCTCCGATATAAAAAATTTCCTGATGTTATATTACACCTATCGGGTACCCGATAAGTGTAGTAGTCGTACCTAATATCATATACTTATCACAAACTTATCGGTTATATTTTTTACACATATCGGGTATTTAGTTTTTAACCATTTTTTAAAATACTATTAGGGATCTATCGGTCAACTTTCGGTCGCTAATAAGCTCCCAATATTTTATTTATATTGCGCCTATCGGGTATCCGATAATATAGCTTTCATACTAAAATTCAATTATTCATTAAATAAAATCATAAAAAATTCAATAGCTTTATTTATTATTGTACAAATTTTTTTTTTAATATATCATATATCCGATAACTAATTTTATTGCAAAATTTATTTATTAATATAATCAAAATATATAAAAAATAATAAAAATCAAAAAAAATTATATAATATCATAATTATTATTATTATTATTATTATTATTATTATTTTTTATTATAATCATNTTTTTCTTTTATTATCTATAATTAAATCATTTCCATCATTATCATCATCCTCATCGGTGTTGTCCTCTCCTTCTCCTTCACTTTCTTCTTTTTCTATATCGGGATCATAAATTACTATTTTTGATTGATCCTGATTTTCACGTATCAATGCTACTGTATTTAGAGTCCAGCTCAGAGCTTCAACTGGCGGGTGCCCGTCTCTTATAATCTTGGACGCTACGTTTCTGATTCTTTGTCTTTGCTGTTTTTTGCATACATCTTTAATGACAGGATCAATCCTTTCGTTAAAAAGTTTTATGAGCTAAAAAAAAAAACACATTAATAATATTCCTAATAGGTGTAAAAAATATATATATTATTTTTTACTTACAGCATCCGATCGCCACCATTTTTCATATACATAAATTGATGTTGTTTTTTCATTACTATTATTATTATTATTATTATTATTATTATTATTATTATTATAATAATTATTTTTTTTTATTTTCATTTATTTTTTTTGTTTTTTTGTTTTTTTTTGTTTTTTTTTTATTAGAATCTTTTTTTGAAGATTCTCGTTTTCTTTTTTTATTTGATAATGAGGATGATGATTTTCTTTTTCTTTTATTATCTATAATTAAATCATTTCCATCATTATCATCATCCTCATCGGTGTTGTCCTCTCCTTCTCCTTCACTTTCTTCTTTTTCTATATCGGGATCATAAATTACTATTTTTGATTGATCCTGATTTTCACGTATCAATGCTACTGTATTTAGAGTCCAGCTCAGAGCTTCAACTGGCGGGTGCCCGTCTCTTATAATCTTGGACGCTACGTTTCTGATTCTTTGTCTTTGCTGTTTTTTGCATACATCTTTAATGACAGGATCAATCCTTTCGTTAAAAAGTTTTATGAGCTAAAAAAAAAAACACATTAATAATATTCCTAATAGGTGTAAAAAATATATATATTATTTTTTACTTACAGCATCCGATCGCCACCATTTTTCATATACATAAATTGATGTTGTTTTTTCATTACTATTATTATTATTATTATTATTATCATTATCATTATTATTATTACTATCATTATTATCATTATTATCATTATTATTATTATTATTATTATTATTATTATTATCAGTATCATTATCACTATCGATAATAGTTGTTGTTCGTCATCCGGAATTATATAGAGGCGTTCTAGGACGCTATATATACGAAACGTCTAGAGAACGCACTAGAACGGTGTGTTCTAGTACGCTATATATACGAAATGTTCGGAGAACGCACTAGAACGGTACGTTCTAGTACGCTATATATACGAAATGTTCGGAGAACGCACTAGAACGGT
>PQFF01000204.1:291416-302216 GCA_003547095.1 Diversispora epigaea
TTTTTAGTGAAATCGGGTGGCGCAGTACCGTTAGACAAAAAAAAGAATAATATTTTAATAAAATAATTAATAAATAAAAATAAAAAACTATAAAATTGTATTTCTATTTCACAAAATTAATTATTAATTAAATAAATATATAAATAATATAAATTATTTAATTAAATAACAAATATCAATAAATAATAAAATTTTAAGTTAAATATATATTTTAAAAAAAAAAAATAAATTGAACGAATAATCTGCGGATTGAACAAATAATTTGCGGATTGAACAGATAATCCTCGGATTGGACGGATTAAACGGATTATCCACGGATTGAATAGATGATCCGCGGATTGAACGGATTATCCGTGGATTAAACGGATAATCCGCGGATTGATTAAATTGACTCCATAACAGATTACGGATTAAATTTTTGATGGTGATACAGATGACAGATTACACGGATTAATCCGGATCGTACCACTATTATGGGAAGGGTGAAAAGTTCCTGTTACACTAGTTGAATGGAAAAAAATAAGACGGTTTTATCATGAATAGGATTTCGATTGATGGTTAAATTTGCTAAGATTTATTAAATATAGGCAGTCGATTTTTTCTGATTTATAAATAGGAATTTCTGATTTATGAATTTTCACAAATAGGATGTCCGATTTATGCATATTTCTGCCATCAATAGGATTCCGATTTTTGTTCATTTGACCAGTGTTACATTTGAAAATAAAGATGGGCTCGATATAAGAGTTGCAATAATAGTATATTCTTCCGATATTTTAGCTACACAAAAGTTATTTGGATATGGATCTGCAATAATGAAATATTACAGGTGCCCGAAAAAAGGTTGATATAGTAAGAAGTTCAAAAAAACTTATTATGGTGACATGTATAATTCCCAAAAACATAGACAATATGTTCAAAAATAGCTTAAATGTGACACCAGAGGAACAAGAGAAGCTCATTTTAAAATAAACGGAATGCGATGGTCTGAATTGCTTCGTCTCCCTTATATGGATCCGATCAGATTTGCAGTAGTATTGCTTGTTCCTTAAAATTGCAAAATGGATTATTCAATCCATATTTATTAAAGAAAATAAGTTAAATTCTGAGCAACTTCGTACAGTACAAAAAAGGATGGATAGCATTTAACTTCCATCTGATATTGGTCGAATCTATACATGTTCCCAAAATTGATTTTGGATTTTTGAGGTATTTCGACTTTTTGAGATTTATGCAGAATCCATTCTATATATAGAAGTAAAAAAAGTATCCAGTTATGTATATCTTCAATCAAAGAATAAATCTGGGTGGTTAAAAAATTTCGGGTTTTAAGTAAAATAATTTCATCTTCTATGAAAAACTATTTTGACTTTTTTCTCCAAAATTGCAATTTCGGGACCCCAAAATAATTTTGCGTGCAAATATAGTCGAATCCCTTCAAAGATTACTATCAGAGAAGGATTTTCAAAGCTCACTGCTGACCAATGGAAGACCTTTATTATAATATATGCAACAACAATTTTATGGGACATGTTAGATAATAATAATAGAAAGATATTGGGACATTTTGTTTGGGCATGTAACTTATTGGTTACTAGATTTGTTACTGAAGATGATCTAAGAAAGATTAAGAGATATGTCAATAAATATAGAAAGAACCTATGGGCCTGAATTTATTACAAGTAATATCCATTTATCAATGCATATTCCTGAATGCATACGGGATTATGGCTCTGTTTATAGTTTTTGGTTATTACCGTATGAGCGATTAAATGGATACATAGGTAAACCACACATATCGGGTGTACGAAATTATAATAAATAAAATTTTAACACAAATCTTTTCATAGGTTCATATCCCAACAGTAATCGACAGATCAAACCTGAATTTATGTGAATTGTTCTTAAAAATTCGCTTGTGGATTATCATCTGACACGCCAATGAACATCTGGTCTCCTAGAGAAGTTCTATCAATTTCTTTTTTCAAAGAAAGCTGCCGGCAGTTTAGCTGTAACTAATAAANCTGCTGACCAATGGAAGACCTTTATTATAATATATGCAACAACAATTTTATGGGACATGTTAGATAATAATAATAGAAAGATATTGGGACATTTTGTTTGGGCATGTAACTTATTGGTTACTAGATTTGTTACTGAAGATGATCTAAGAAAGATTAAGAGATATGTCAATAAATATAGAAAGAACCTATGGGCCTGAATTTATTACAAGTAATATCCATTTATCAATGCATATTCCTGAATGCATACGGGATTATGGCTCTGTTTATAGTTTTTGGTTATTACCGTATGAGCGATTAAATGGATACATAGGTAAACCACACATATCGGGTGTACGAAATTATAATAAATAAAATTTTAACACAAATCTTTTCATAGGTTCATATCCCAACAGTAATCGACAGATCAAACCTGAATTTATGTGAATTGTTCTTAAAAATTCGCTTGTGGATTATCATCTGACACGCCAATGAACATCTGGTCTCCTAGAGAAGTTCTATCAATTTCTTTTTTCAAAGAAAGCTGCCGGCAGTTTAGCTGTAACTAATAAATTTGATAGAGAAGAGTTACAGTATTTTATCTCAATGAGATATGATATATCTAATAAAATCTATGGCACTGAACTTATACCAGGACGTATACTGACGCCTTCGCATAAAAAGGTAAGTATTTCTATAGAAGTTCAAAAAATATTATGCGAATGGTATGCAACATTATATAATAGAAAAAAGAAGGATATAAATGCGTGTATGGAAATAACTATGAACTAATATGCAAGATTAATAATTGGTAATGAAATATTTGGGTCTATAATCGCTGAACGACATGAAAATAATGCAATTATATTAGCGAAGTGGAAAGCATACAGAGATGGAAGCAGTGATATTTACCTTGGAGAAGTATAATATTATTTCAAACATACTCTAACACTTCCAAAAGGCCCCTGAAACACATTTTCTAGCATATGTCAAATGGTATAAAAATGTGCCTTCCTCTAATATACGATTTAAACATAAATTTATGGAACCCGAAAATTCAAATACAGAATTATGGAAAGCAGAATACTGTGAGGAAGGTCAAGATTCAATTATAACAGTGCATAGAATATATGGTTGAGCAATTAAGATAAATTATCGAGTGGGAAAAAGCGATAATTATGTGTCAATAATTCCGTTGAATAGAAGATTTATTGTTTAATTTATTTTATTTTATTTATATTATATATATTATTTTCATATAAATAATAAAGCATAGTTATATTTTTATTGTTTTAAATAATCTCTTAGCATGTATGAAAACTTGATTTAAACTTAATTTGAGAAGTAAATATTATATTTGAACACGAGAAATTTAATATTGTGTTTCTGATAAGTGTAAATAAAGGTTAAAAACATGATATGCTAAAATGTATATCAGTTGCCCGATATTATTTACACATATCGGTGACCTGATATTATTTATTTACACATATCGGTGACTTAATAGTTGTAAAATAAATATTGTATACCCAATAGTTGTAAATAAATATCGGATAGCTGATATTTATTACAAAAATCGGGTATTTTAATAAATATCGGTAATATTTAATACACCTATCAGAGATATAAAAAATTTGATTAAAAAAAAATATCAGGTACTTTAATATATCGGGGACCCAATTTTTTATAAATGATCGATATCTCTTTGACTAGTATTTATTTACACCTATTGGGAGGCCCGATAGGTCCCCGATAAGTGCCCGATAGGTGCCTGAAATACAGATTTCGACCTGTATTTCCTGGTGGTCTGCGGAAATTAGTATTTATTTCTGAAATGTTACCGAAACTTATTCTTTTTTTTATCGATTTATTACTGATATTTATTTTTTTCTCTTTTAATTTATTACTGAAATATTACTAATACTTATTTTTTCTCTCTTTTTTTTAATATTATATATATCCTTTTATTTATTATCGATTTATTATCGATTTATTAATGATTTTATTTTTTTTTTTTCAATTTATTACCGAAATATTACTGATACTTATTTTTTTTCTCTTTTTTTTTTAAATATTATATATATCTTTTTATTTATTACTGATTTATTATCGATTTATTACCGATTTATCAATGATTTTATTTTTTTTCTATTACTGAAATATTACTAATACTTATTTTTTCTCTCTTTTTTTTTAATATTATATACAAAAAATTATATCCTTTTATTTATTACCGATTTATTATCGATTTATTAATGATTTTATTTTTTTCTATTTCAATTTATTACTAAAATATTACTAATACTTATTTTTTCTCTCTTTTTTTTAATATTATATACAAAAAATTACATCCGGAATTATATAGAGGCATTCTAGGACGCTATATATACGAAACGTCTAGAGAACGCACTAGAACGGTGTGTTCTAGTACGCTATATATACGAAATGTTCGGAGAACGCACTAGAACGGTACGTTCTAGTACGCTATATATACGAAATGTTCGGAGAACGCACTAGAACGGTGCGTTCTAGTACGCTATATATACGAAGCGTTCGGAGAACGTACTAGAACGGCATATTTAATACACTATATAAACGTAGGTGGTGTTCGTAGGACGCTATAGATCGGTGTATTTTGGACGCACTAGAACGTTTATATTTAATTCCTGATGGTGCTACTGATGTTGATGCTGCAACCGTTCTTGCGGTCACAGTTGTTCCTTCATCTGTTTCTTCCCATTCTTCCAAATGGTAACTAGAATTATTTAAGATTTTAGATAAATCTTTTTTCAGATATTATTTTATATACTTGTTACCTCCTTATATCATAAAATCTACTGCTCTCCTCCTTCTTTTCTTTTTCTATTAACATATAAATATATATATATTATTTCCGATATGCACGTTTTTTAGAAAATTAAAAAAAGAACTTATATTACTCATTACCGTATTCTTTAATTTTCATCTACTATCATTAATAACTGCTTTTGGCCCTTGATTACCAATATTATTTACTCTATGGCATGACCAATGACGCCTTTGTAGTATTTTTATGATTTCTGCTCCTATAATTTTGTACTTTTTATTAATTTTTCTTTTGAGTGGAGGTAGTAACTTCATAATCACATCATGCTTTTGAGCAGCTCAAGTTAAGCAATCATTAATTTGATACACTGTATTCATTTCAGAATCAACTACAAGAAAAACTTCCCTCTACAAAATTGTTATTTGTATGTTAATTGTGTCCCCTATAGACACAATTAATATAAAATTTGTTATATATTATACTTACTTTAATTCTTTTATAAGATTCGTCATTTAGGAGTTTGATTCTTTTATTTTCGTCAGAAGATGATAAAGAAATCAAAGATTGTGACATTTGTTCTGAGGAACTAGTGGTTGATGATGATGATAATAATGATGATGATGATGACGATGATGACGACGACAACGATAACGACGACGACGATGATGATGCTTTTTTATTTTTCTTTTTTGTCATTAAGTCGTAATAAAAATGACCTAATTGGAAAAGTTCTATTAAATATATAAAATTATATTCGTTATTAATATTAATTATAATTTAAATATTATCCCTTAAACTGTTTTGCGGGCAAATTTGCCCGCATTTTATAAAAATTAATGTAAATCATTTAATAACTTTTTCTAATTTCGGCCAATCATTTTGCCACTTTATATAGATAATGATTAACACCTGATTACCATTTTTAACTAATTGTTTAGTCGGAACAAAACCAAAAAAATTTTGAAAAAAATTTTTAAAGTATTTTTTGTATTTTTTCGCACGTACGACATTTTTGATAATTTTTTTAATTTTTTTTAATATAAATTCATTTTTTTACTACTTTTTATAATGGAAACTTCAACTTTTGATGAAGAAAATAATGATACTTTGTATATTGCAGAATTAGCTCGTAATAATTATGAAAATTATGAAGAAAATGAATTAGAAAATGATGAAAATAATGATATTCAAGAAGAACTTCTTCAAAATACAATAGTGAGAGGTACCAATAGAGGCAGAGGTCAAGGTCGAAGTCGAGGTCGAGGTCGAGGTCNTTTTATTTATTACTGATTTATTATCGATTTATTAATAATATTTATTTTTTTCTCTTTCAATTTATTACTGAAATATTATTAATACTTATTTTTTTTTTCTTTTTTTTTAATATTATATGCAAAAAAACCAATTTCTGATTTATTTCTGAAATGCTTTTATTCTTTAACAATTATTACTAATTTATTGTCGATTTATTATCAAAATTTCCTTGATAGTTATTTTTTTTTTAATCTATTTTCATGTAATATTTAGCTAAAACACTTGCTTAGAAATGTACTTGATCCCCAATCGGCTTCAAGTACTACTGCTTAATTACAATGGAAACGAAACTATTCTGATAAAATTCAGCGATACAATTTCCTCTCTCCGGCGAAAGCCCCTAACTGGACATATAATGAATAAGAAGATGTCATTTACGACACCGAATTCGTGCAAACGGAAGGAAAGACAAGCCAAGTTTTGCTAGTACTTCTAGTTCAAGAATTTCGGCCGAACAATAATAATTTCAATAAGTATATAATATATAAACATTTATCAATATATTTTAGGATATTTTAATATTATCTTTATTATTTTTAATGATTATTTTTAGATTATTTAATAAAGAACATTAGCCATTTTCTTTCGTTTATTTACCAGTTTTTTTCTGATTTTTGAATATTTGTTTCTGATTTCTATTAGAATTTTAACTAAGTTTTCTTTTTGATTTTTTAAATATTTCTTTCTGATTTCTAGAATTTGGACCAAGTTTATTTATCGAATTTTGAATATTTGTTTCTGATTTCTATCAGAATTTTGACCAAGTTTACTTTTCAAATTTTGAATATTTGTTTCTGATTTTTATTAGAATTTTAATTAAGTTTTTTTTCTGATTTTTTAAATATTTCTTTCTGCATCTGGAAATTTTTTATATCGGAGGTTATTGTAATAATTTCGTTTTCAAAAGTTATTGAAGGTTATCAGACTAATAACTTTCACAAATATTACGTTTATTATGATAAAATAAAGGTTATTGAAGGTTATCAATATTAATAACCTCCGGAATATTACGTTTTATTAATAAAAATGAAGGTTTTCAGTATCAATAACCTTCGTAAATATTACATTTATGTTGGAGGTATTCAAAGATTATCAGAGTAAAGGACTTCGAAGGCTTACGTTTAAAAAAATTTACTGATGTGATTTTTATTAGAATTTTAATCAAGTTTTCTTTCTGATTTTTTAAATATTTCTTTCTGATTTTTAGAATTTTAACCAAGTTTACTTACTGGATTTTAACCAATTCTTGAATATTTCTTTCTGATTTCTATCAGAATTTTAACCAAGTTTACTTACCGGATTTTAAATATTTGTTTCTGATTTCTATCAGAATTTTGAATAAATTTATTTACCGAATTTTGAATATTTGTTTCTGATTTTTATTAGAATTTTGATCAAGTTTACTTATCATTTTCTTTCTAAATTTTGAATATTTCTTTCTGATTTCTATCAGAATTTTGACTAAGTTTACTTATAGTTTTCTTTCTGAATTTTGAATATTTCTTTCTGATTTTTATCAGAATTTTGATCAAGTTTATTTACCGGATTTTGAATATTTCTTTCTTATCAGATTTTGAACAATTTTTGAATATTTCTTTCTAATTTCTATCAGAATTTTGAATAAATTTACTTACTGGATTTTGAACAATTCTTGAATATTTCTTTCTGATTTCTATCAGAATTTTGAATATATTTACTTACTATCTTTCCGATTTTTGAATATTTCTTTCTGATTTCTATCAGAATTTTGAATAAATTTATTTATCATTTTCTTTCTGATTTTTGAATATTTCTTTCTGATTTTTATCAGAATTTTTATTACCGAATTTTTGCCAATTGGCATAACAATTGGCAAAAAAAAAAAGAAAAATTTCAACTGACTTTTGGTTATATTTCAGCTGAAAATTGCATAGCCAAATTGGACCATTTCGACTAGTATAATGAAAGAATTAATAAATAACAAAGTTGTAGTAACTTGGAAAAACAATAATTTGTTAGTTCTAATTAAAAACTAACTGGCACTTTCTTTTACTTAATAGAAAGGACTATAAACTCCTTAAAAGAACTATAAGTAGAAAGTATAAAAATTAAAGCTTCCTATAGGTCCTAAAGTTTACAAGTCTGATGGATCAAGCCAGGCCAGGTCCAAGCCTTAATTTTAAGCTTACAGTTTTAAAAATTAAGCTCAAGTCAAGTTAGGTTTTAACCGGACTTGATTTAAACTTAAATTAAAACTTGTGAGTTCAAGAAAAGCTTATGAGCTTGAAGAAAGCTCACAAGCTTAAGAAAGTTCACGAGCTTGAGGAAAGTTCACGAGCCTGAGGAAAGCTTATAAGCCTAAGAAAAGCTTACGAGTTTGAAGAAAGCTCACAAGTCTGAGGAAAGCTTACAAGTCTGAAGAAAGCTCATGAGCTTGAAGAAAGTTCACAAGCTTGAAGAAAGTTCATGAACTTGAGGAAAACTCACAAGTCTGAGAAAAGTCCACAAGTTTGAGGAAAACCTGTAAGTTTGAGGAAAATCTGTAAGCCTGAGGAAAGTTTGCAAACTTAAGAAAGGCTCACGAGCCTGAGAAAAGCCCACAAGTCTGGAAAAAGTCCATGAGCCCAAGGCTAGAGATAAACTTGAGGGCTCACAAGCTTTAGCTATGTTTGCAGGCTTGAACTGGGCTTATGAGCTTGAGTTGGACTTGTTGACTTGAATTGGACTTAAATTAGACTTGAGTAAGCTAAGTCCAATATACTTGAGTTTGATTTGAGTCAAGCTTAAAATTTAAACTCAAGCCAAGTTTGAATCAAGTTTAAATTTTTAAGACTTGAGCCAAGTCTTGTAAAACTTAACTGGACTTGACTTATGGGGAGCTTTACCTGTATAACACCATATCACCACTTTTTCAACAGTACATTATACATGATTGACATAATTGACAATCAGGGTCAATCTGAAATTTGAGATTTCTCCAAACTTTTATTGACATGAAAAAGAGAAAATTTTGTGACACAAATCTGGTCTTTGTTTAATGAAAATTAAACAGCTCCAGCAAATCTCTATTTCTAGTATTCATACTCCACAGTACTATCACTTCAGAAAAGAGTACTTATTCATCAGGACTCTTGCTTGTTCATTCCTATGCTTTTTCACTACAAGAATTATTTTCGAAAAGAAAACAAAATTTGCTGTCTACATTTTTCATTAGAGGAACCAGAACCAAACTCATAGATAAGATTTCATATATTCTTTTAACAGTCCAGTTTTTCACAAGTAGCCTTATCCAGTTAGGACTAAAACCTCTGACTACTCAACTAAAAAAAAATACCAATTTTACTACTGTGGATTTTGAAAAATTGACAAAAGGAAAGAAAAAGTTTTTTTATATACAATGTATTAAGATACCAATACTGGTAAAGTTAATTAATAATTTAATCCAATTAACTTTTATGTGATCAGAAATTGTGCCAGAATTTAATCAATAAAAAATTAATTAGCCTTTGATCCCAGCACAATTTAATTAGCCATTTAGCCAAAATTTAGCTGATGCAAAATCAATTAACTAAAGGTGCAATTATTGAGCCAGCCTTGATATCAATTGAACCTTCCACCCTTATCTATAGACATACATATGATATATGATAAAAAAGAGAAAAAAAAGTAAAGAAGTTTGATTTTTTATAAAAACAAATAGTGACATGGTGACACTTATCTAGCTAGAACTCCAGCCTTCTAAAAATGAAAAATAGATAGTTCAAGTTATCACTATAAACTTTTTCGTCATTATGAAAATAATGGTGACAAATTTTTATAAATGTATCTGATACTTCATGCTAGCATATCCATGCCAAAATATGCGTCTTTGACACTAGCTCTGTTATAGACTACTCAAATCTCTTTTACCTCAAGTCCACTCTGGGCTAGTTTATTATAAAAACCTATAAGAGCTTTAAGAATATCGGAAAAATAATTCACGATCAACAATCATAAATGTAGAATATAGTTTGATCTAACCTATTAGTAAAAAAATTGTAACTACTCGTGATCATTACTGCTGACTTTAAAGAATAACATTCTCTACAAAAAAAAAATCAAGCTCAATGTTTGCTGATTTGGCATTAATTATTTTTATATATTTATATTTATTATTTGGATTAACTGGTAAAAATAAAATTTTAAATGTTTTATAAACTGCAGTTTACAATCACGTGAGCGTTAGAGAAATATGATTTTAACGTTTATTATGGTTTTTTTATTATATATCCTTTAAGTTATATACATACAATCCTTTTTGCAAATACAGCAATTACATAACAACGCTAATTTAGATTTACTTTTTTTAACAATTTTTATATTACATAGTCATGTCCAAATTAATTTGAACAGTCTTTACTTGAGTATACTCTTTCAATGACTCCTTTCCAAGTTCACGACCCATTCCAGATTGTTTATATCCGCCAAACGGACTAATTATAATAAAATAATTAATAAGTATTAGATGAAATAATAGTGAAATATAATAGTAGTGACAAGAGAATATAAAGTACTTACGAATAAGGATTGACTATATTATAAAGGTTAACTAAAAAATAAAAAGAAATAATTAAATATATAAATAATAAATATATAAATAATAAATAAATCTAAATTTAAATAAGAAATAATAAATATCAATATAAAAAAAAAAAAAAAAAA
>PQFF01000204.1:302405-315517 GCA_003547095.1 Diversispora epigaea
AAAAAAAAAAAAAAAAAATACCCCAAACAGTTCCAGCTTTCAACTCGTTAGAAATCTTGATAGCACGTGAAGTATCCTTTGTGAATATGGCAGCAACCAAACCAAAGGTGGTCATATGAGCTTTTTCAATAACTTCTTCAATCGTATTAAACTTTGAAATTGCCGCTACGGGACCAAAAATTTCTTCTTGCATTATGGTCATTTCTTCTTTCTTTAAAATATCAAATGTGTATACAAACGAAATTTTTATTATTATTAAAATAAAATAAAATAAAATAAATAAAATATCAAATAATTGAAAATTCAACTTAAATTAAAATTTATTAAAATTTACCACATCAGTAAAAATGGTTGGTTTAATGAAATATCCCTCTTTTCCATGTCTGTCACCTCCCATCAAACAAGTAGCACCTTCCTTTTTTCCAGTTTCGATATAACCCATAACCCTTTTATTGAATAGTATATAGAAATGTTAAATTAATATTGTTGCTTTTTTTTTTTTTTATATTCAAACTCATACCTATCAAATTGTGCTTTAGAAACAACGGGTCCTTGATGAGTATCACTTTCGAATGGATCGCCAAGTTTAATATTTTCCGTACGTTCTTTAAATTTCTTAATAAATTCATCATATACAGAATTTTCGACATATATTCTTGAACCGGCCGTACAACATTGACCAGAATTATAGAAAATCCCCGAGTGAGCCCATTTAACTGCTTCTTCAAGATCGGCATCGGCGAATATGATACTGGGAGACTTTCCTCCTAATTCCAAAGATACTTTTTTCAAATTACTCTCAGATGATGCTTTTAAGATATATTTTCCTGTCGCAGTGGAACCTTTAACAAAGATTTAGTAAATAAATTAACAAAGATTTAGTAAATAAATATATTAATAAATCTATATTAAAAATTAATAAATAAATAAATAAATAAATTACCAGTAAAAGCAATTTTATCAATCTTCATATGATATGCTAAATTTTATTAGATTTATTAAAACGAATATAAATAAAATAAATATAAATGATCTCTTAAATGCATATGGAAATAATAGTAATTACCCATAGCACTTCCAGTAGGTTTACCATATCCATTCAAAATATTGACAACACCTTTCGGAAATCCAGCTTCTTTAATCAAAGCAGCAACTTTTAATGCAGTCAAGGGAGTGTATTCAGAAGATTTGATCACAATTGTGTTACCTATAAAAAAAAAAATTTTAAATTTTAAAAATCAAAAAAAAAAAAAAAAGTATAACGATAGTAATAAATTACCGCATGCTAAAGCTGGACCTAGTTTCCAGGATAGCATCGCTAGAGGAAAGTTCCATGGAATGATCGCAGCACACACACCAAAAGGTTCACGTCGAGTGTAACTGAATTTTTTTTGCGATTCATAAGTCTATAATAATGGTATACCCCATTAGAGAAGTTAGAGAAGATAAGGAGAATGATATAGAAGAGATAGAGAAATAGAGCCGATAAAGAAGATATATGTAATAAAATCTCATCAGACAAGATAGATCACCTTTCCATGAATCTTATCACACCATCCAGCGTAATATCTATAAGCCCCAATTGAAGTCGGAACATCACTTCTCTTAGCGTCTTTGTAAGTTTTACCATTATCCAAAGATTCTAAAGCAGCCAATTCATCCAAATCACGTTCCATCAAATCTGCCAATTTATTAAGCAGTTTACATCTTTGAGCTCCAGTAGAATATCGCCAAACTTCATTGAAAGCTTTTTCGGCAGCATCTACTGCTAAATCTACATCTTTTTCCGATGCTTCAGCTACCGTAGTAATTTCTTTTTCGGTAACGGGATTAATGGTTTTAAAACGTTTCCCATCAACCGAGTCAACAAATTCGTTATTGATAAATAGACCGGTGGGAGCTATAAAAGAAATTATAATTATTTATAATTTAATAAAGGATAATCCTGATAATAGCTAAATACATTATAATAATATAATAATTTTACTTTTAATGGTCTTATTATTTGGTAAAGTGATAGTTGCTTCGTTGGAGCTCATTTTTTTTTTTGTAAAAAAAAGTTCAGAAATTAATTTTTTATTTTATATCAAATATATCAAATACAAATAGGACATTTTTATGACAAATTTTTACCTCAATGAAGATAGATTTGATAAATTTCCACTAAACAACAAAGCGGCAATGGTTATTATTATTAATTAGTAATATTTTTTGAATGGGGACATTTTTTTAGTTAAAAAAGTTAAATTATTTTAATTATGTAAGCATTGATTTTCAGCCATCCATTATAGATTTCCTAAATTAATAAAAGTCTCTGCCATTCACAAACTTTATATCTTCTTGTAAGCATAAATATAAACATAGATATTTTTATTTAAATTTACGGCACAGCAGATTGACCACAGTTAATTTCTTGACGACTTCCATCTGTAATATATTCCAAATAATTATGAAAAAATTGAAAAGTCAACATCGGCCACTTAATGTCGGAGAAAAACTTGGAATAATAAATATTACATTGAATTTTATGATCTTTAGTATTTTGTTTATGTGTAAAAAGAATTAAACATAAAAATCAGCTTGTACTGTTCTGGAAATTAAAAATATTAAATCATTATTATAACAAAGTTTTTTTTTTTTTAATTACTAAAGATAATTATCAGCGATTGGTTAATTAAAAGTTTTAAAAACTTTAAGTCTGTTTAAAAATAGAAATGTAGTCACTTTTATTATTATGTGTTTATTTATGTGTGTAAAAATATTCAAAAAAAAAAAAAGATTCCTCGAAAAATTTTTATTAGAAATCATTTGTTGATCCTCGTCCAGTATTATTGAAACAAATTTATGTTGTAGTACTTAAAAATAATATCACATTATCCGATATCAAAAAAAAAAAAAACTATTCCTTTTTCAACATCATCATCATCAACGATAGATTTAATATATAAATTTCATCTTTCTTGGCATGTTCAAATTCAAAATAATAATAATAATAATAACAATATTCTTATCACACGACGTCATCGTCGTTCTCTTCCAAAAATAATGTAAAATATCCTTATTTAGACGGACATTTTGCCCAACGATGTTCACTATTTATATTTTGCATTACAATTAATTAAATTATAATTTATTATATTTCCTTTTTCATTCATAGAATAAATCTGTAAATATTGTAGTGATAATCCAATTATATAATTTTATTTGAATACAAATTGGATAAGGGNTAATTACTAAAGATAATTATCAGCGATTGGTTAATTAAAAGTTTTAAAAACTTTAAGTCTGTTTAAAAATAGAAATGTAGTCACTTTTATTATTATGTGTTTATTTATGTGTGTAAAAATATTCAAAAAAAAAAAAAGATTCCTCGAAAAATTTTTATTAGAAATCATTTGTTGATCCTCGTCCAGTATTATTGAAACAAATTTATGTTGTAGTACTTAAAAATAATATCACATTATCCGATATCAAAAAAAAAAAAAACTATTCCTTTTTCAACATCATCATCATCAACGATAGATTTAATATATAAATTTCATCTTTCTTGGCATGTTCAAATTCAAAATAATAATAATAATAATAACAATATTCTTATCACACGACGTCATCGTCGTTCTCTTCCAAAAATAATGTAAAATATCCTTATTTAGACGGACATTTTGCCCAACGATGTTCACTATTTATATTTTGCATTACAATTAATTAAATTATAATTTATTATATTTCCTTTTTCATTCATAGAATAAATCTGTAAATATTGTAGTGATAATCCAATTATATAATTTTATTTGAATACAAATTGGATAAGGGTTTGAAACTAAAAAGTAAATGCTGGCTCGCTCGATTATTCCCAAGTTCCATCGAAAATCTTGAAGAAAGAAAATTTCAAAAGTATTTGAAATCTGTTAAGAAAGGAAATGCCAAAAACACAGAACAAACTTAATAAATATTATCGTAATGGAATTGGAATTCCAAAAGATGAAGAGAAAGCATTTCAGTGGTACATGAAATCGGCTGAAAGAAGATATAGTGTTGGACAGTTTAACCTTGAAATTACAAAAGATGAAAAGAAAGCATTTCGGTGGTACATGAAATCAACTAAAGGAGGATATCATAAAGAACATTACAATCTTGGTTATTTTTATTATAATGGAATTGGAACCGCAAAAGATGAAAAGAAAGCATTTCAATCGTGGTGGACAATATAGTTTTACGAATTTTTATTTTTATGGAATCAGTAATACGAAAGATGAAGAGAAAGCATTTCAATGGTACTTGAAATCAGCTGAAGGAGGAAATAGTTATGCACAGACTTCACTAACAAAGTTTATTCTGTCCATTATTATTTCCTTCTTCCGCTGATTTCAAGTACCAGTGAAATATTTTCTCTTCATCTTTCGTTTTTTTTGATTTCACCTCGGTATTGGGACTATAAAAAATGACGAGAAAGCATTTCAATGATATATGGAGTCGGCTGAAGGGAGAAATAGTGGTGGACAATATAGTCTTGTGAATTGTTATAAAGATGAAAAGAAAGCATTAAGTTGGTGTGAAATCATCTAAAGGAGGAAATAAAATTGAATAAGGTATAATTAAATATACAGTATATATATCTTCATTCGAATAATCTTCACCTATCCAATAATCTTAAAAATTTAAATATTCAAACAAAGGTTATTATAAAAAATATTTTAAAAATTTTTATTTAGTATATACCATAAATAGATTATTTTTACATTAATTTTTTTAATAATTTTTTTTTAAAAAAAAATAAATAAATCTACACACGACGACGACGTTATATTATAGTTTTGTAATATCTAAAATATAATAATTTTGAAATATCGTAAATATCGTTTGTTGCATATTTAATTGCTCCTTTAATAAACTGAAGTTAAATTCTTAAATTTAGAAATTTGAAAGGTTAGTAAAATATAAAAACAGTAGTATTAGAATTATGTAATTTGTCTGGTTATGACATTATTATCAGTAATTATTGTTAATTATTGTGTAATGTACCACCAAAAATAGATTATAAAAAATATAAAAAATTAAAAAAAAAATTACCAACATAAAAATTATAAAAATGCTGATTTCGTTTTTTTTTTCAAATAAATAAAAATGTGGGAAAAGAATTATTTTATTATTTCAAGGTAAAGTAATAATTGAGTTATGTTGAATTATATTGGGTTATATTGAGTTATATTGGGTTATATGAATTATGTTGGAGTTTTCGTTGAGATACGATATTGAATTTGATTGTAGAGCTAATTCTGTATTATAATTATTTATTTTAAATAGCGGTGAGAGTGGCACATATTGTCCATCCGGTACAGATTATTATACTTAAATTTTAGTGTAGTGGCGATTGTAAATCTATATATATTATTTTTGCGGAAGAAAAGAAAAAAAAAGACTAATATTGAAATTAGAGATTCTTCAACAACCGCGTGACTATAATCACAACAATTATAACAATCACAGAAGAAGACCTGAAGGACAACAACTAACGTTTCGTTAACTTTAGATTAACCGAAAAAAAAAACTCGTAAAGCAATTTCCTAATAAGCAAAGGTACATTACTATTTTTAATTACTACTGTTAATTATCATTTAATTAATTATCATTTAATTAATTCTTATTTAATTTAATCATCATCACATTGATTGATTTAAATAAATTTAATATTTCAAATAACAAAAAGAATTTACATTTTCCTA
This sequence comes from Diversispora epigaea, assembly GCA_003547095.1. Classification (NCBI taxonomy): domain Eukaryota; kingdom Fungi; phylum Glomeromycota; class Glomeromycetes; order Diversisporales; family Diversisporaceae; genus Diversispora; species Diversispora epigaea. The sequence continues at coordinate 308,129 of PQFF01000204.1, forward strand.
CGCCGATATTGATAACGGTTTATAAAATTTCGAAATTTCTCAATTTTGGAAAATAAAAAAACTTTTGAAGAATGGTTTGATGAGTATGTGTATTTAATTTTGTGGTTATTATGATTATTATGGTTATATAATGTATTATTATTATTCTAATTTTATTCTTAATTTATTCAATTAATTAATTAATTAAATTTAATTAAAATAATTTTTCAGCATGGATAAATAAATGCATATATCGAGTATTTGTTAGAATCAAAAAATTCTGATAAAAGATTTTCTTCGACGAGGAAACTTTGTATATTGCTCAAGGTTAGCTATATTAATTAATCATCATTAATAATAATAATAATTAATAATAATAATAATAATAAAATAATAATAAAATTAATTAATTGATAATTATTATTATTTTTTAATTACAAATCTCGAACAACAATAATTAGAATAGATCATTGAAAATAATAAATTATTTAGAAAGTATAGAGCTAGCATTTCATGTCGTGTAGGTATAAATAATATCATTATTATAATGTTATCGTTATTATATTATAATTATGTTATTATTATTACATATCAATCAACACTTAATCACAATTAATCAAATCTATTATGTTATTTATTATTATACATTCTTTAATAATTTAGTCGTCCGGATAGCGTAACAGAATGACAAACGTATATATAGAAGATATTAATATGGAAATTGGATTCTATTTAACATTATTATATGTTGGTTGAAGTACGGTACATCGAGGTCACATGCTACACGTGATAATAAGAGATGATTTACGATCGCGGTGATATAATCGTTCGTCTCCTCGAACAATGACTGACTAAAATGCCACCTACAAGTAAAAATACACATGCTGAAACCATAAAACATTTGTGGGACATTGGTATAAGAAATACAAAAGAAATACGGCAAAGAACTAATATTCCAAGATCAACAATTTATTATAATATCACAAAACTAAAAAAAAACTGGGAGTGTGGCACATAAAAAACGTTAAGGACGTCCAAAAAAAATTACGCCGGAAAGTTCTAAGGCAATTGGTCAGTTTGTAAGAAGGAATCCTTCAATATCTTCACGGACCTTAGTAAATAAATTGTTTAAAAAAGGAGTAAAACAATTTTACGACATTTGAAAACACGTGTACAACAAAAAATTACCAATAGCAACCCCGAAGTTAACAGCAGCACACAAACAGAAGCGTCTAGAATGGGCACAGAATCACCTTAATGATAATTGGGAAAAAACATTGGTACAAAGGAGCACGTCCAGTTCGAAAGACCGTTCAAAAATTTTTGCTTGGGGTGGCGTGAAAGGAAAATCAAGCCTTTTTTGTTTTAAGGGAATCATGGATGGCCCATTTTACGTCAATATTTTAAGACAACACTGCCAAAGAATTTCTTCGAGAAAATTTTACCGAGGTAATCGATTGGCCATCCAATAGTCCCGACCTTAACCCTATCGAAAACTTGTGGAGTATTGTTAAAGGGAATGTGGAGACGCGGCAACCAAAAAATTTGACGGAATTAGAACAATTTATGGTAGAAGAATGGAGTAATATTCCAAATTCTGTTCATATTAATTTAGTAGGTTCCATGAAGGAACGATGTAAACTTATAATAAAAAAAATGGGGAGCGTACTCCATATTAATTTTTTATTAAACAAATCTATCGCTTTCAATATCTCGAATAATTAATTTCACATCAATCTAATCATCGATGCTGTGCAATAACCTAATAAATTTGTCCAAAGACTTTTGTCACACACTGTGAAGAGCTAGGCATAACATAATTTCCTTCTACCATGACTCTAAAGAATGCATTTTCACTCTCTCTTAACACACATTTAACGTGAGAAAGAAAGAAAAAAAAAAGTGAGCAATGAAAAAAATTACAAATCGTGATCATCGATCGAGACGAACGACACGGTATTATAAATATTATGACATGTAATACAAATATTCAAGAAATCGAAAATTATTTATTACAATATTATTACTAAGATTACATATAAAATATATTAAATACAATTTGATAATTCACTAATTCACATATTACATTCTCTCTCATTACATGAATAACGTTAGATAATAACAAATAAAGAATAACATCAAATAGCTAAAGAATATTTAAACAAATTAATTTTTTATCCCTTTATTCAACTTTGTCGATACATTTCTCTGCAATACATTTCCCGTCACGGTAAATTTTAAGGGTTTTCCCGGCAACATCATATATGCTACCTTTGACGTAAAATTCATATGCGCAAGTTCCAGGTGAATAAATCAACCCACTAGGAATTTCTTCTATATCACAGCCGTCAACTTGATATTCATATAAGCTACCATCTTTGAATCCAGTATTAAATTGTCCAGTTACTCTTCCTTAATTTCAGTCATGTGGATTTCACCCGTAATACAATCACCGTGTTTTTCAAGTTCGGGAGCGACGTCACCGCAATCACAAGGTGTCAATTCAACTGGAGACGCGTTCGTAGAGCAGATAAAGAATAAGGAAAACGCAACCAAGATAACAGCAAATGTGGTTTTTTGAAAATATTAAATATAATAGATTTGTTTTTTGTTTAGTAACGTTATTTTTTAAGAACAACTAATTAAATCTTTGTTACTGTTGAATTTGAATTTTAGGAAGAAGAAAGTGTTGTTCTTTTATATCTAAATTTCTCGTTCTTTTTTTTTGACTTAAATTAGATAATTTTTTTCTTGGTTATTGAGAAAGAATTCGAATTCAATTAATTATATTTTATTTTAATTTTGCAATCAAGAAAAAATTACAATTTCCAAGAATGAACATTATTTTTACGGAGACTCCAAGACATTTTGGCGTAAAAAAACAGAATTTTCAATGAAAGTCAAATGAAAATCAATAAAATTAAGGAGAAGAAATTATAATCTTTCTCTTCCCTTTACAATTATTTATACAAAAACAGCAAGGAAAGATATAATCTAAAATAAAATAAATTGAAAAAATGAAAATTTGACGTTTATATGGATTTTTAAGAATTAGAACAACATTCTTGACAATTTTTTTTATTGTAATTAAGATTAATAAATAAAATATAAATATAATATAAATTAATAAAAATAACTATAATAAGTACGAAATAAGTATAACTATAATAAGTGTGAATAAATCTAAATAAAATAGAATAATATTTAAATTGCAAAATCATCATCGGTAAAGATTTCATCATTAAACACTTTCCACCACCAATTATTAAGTAAAAAAATTTCATCCCGTTTTTCTTTTGGTTTCATTCTTTCTTCTTCAATATTTAATTTCCAAGGTTTATCGTTCAAGATGTAATGTATATTTCTTATTGAACGATCTTGCCACATAAGAGCGTGACAGGATTTTAAAGTTTTCAAGGCATTATAAGTATAAGGTAAAGGTTTCCAATTATTTTCAAACACCTCATTCAATAAATCTTGATCAGCAAAGTGAAGTTTTTGTTTATTAGGATGATTTATCAAATGATTATAAATTTTATTAAAGGTTTTAATTGAAGGAATAAGTACTAATAAACCGGAGTTGAAATAAGAGAGAGGAGAAGTTTTTGGCGGCATATCAGCAGATTCGGGAGCTTGTGGACCTTTAGTATAAGCACAATTCTCGGGAATCCTACAAATAAAATTAATAAAAATTAAAATGTTGATAAAATTTTTAATAAATTATTAATAAATTTATATATTAATAAATTAAATTATTTTATATATTAATAAAACTAAAAAGAATCAAATTACCAATGAGCAGGATAAGTAGGAATTTTACGAGGATTACAAGTGCATGCATGAGCGGCAGCCAACATCCCTTCACTCAAACTAAAATTCATTAATTCATCAATATTTTTTAATAATAACATATCTGCATCCAAAAAAATGGCTTTCTCATATTCGATTAATTCCCAAACTCTTATTTTTGTCCAAAGATACTTGTAATAATCCCATATATATTTATGTTCTTGACGTTCTTGATGATTCAATGGATTAATTATTTCAATTTCTTGGGTATTAACATTATTCATATTATTTAATAATTCAAAGTCATCTTTTGTTAAATCCGTATTTTGAATATTCGGGATAAGAACAACTAAAGGATATACAGAATTCACACGAGTTAAAGATTTAACAAGGCATTGAACCCCTTTCAGGTAAGATTTAGTAGTTAATAAAGTAACCCATGTCTTTTTTGATGATGCCATTTTTCTAATTATATATTTCATCCTTGTAGCATCGATATTCGCGAAGTTATTCCAGTTTAAAGAAAAAGCGTCCGTGAAAAAATCGTGCGAAAATTTCCGGAAAACTTGCGCAAATTTTCACCGAAATTTTGCGGAATTTTGCACCACGAAAATTTCTGCAAAATTTCGGCGAAAATTTGCGAAAATTTGCGCAAGTTTTCCGGAAATTTTCGCACGATTTTTTCACGGACGCTTTTTCTTTAAACTGGAATAACTTCGCGAATATCGATGCTACAAGGATGAAATATATATCATTTTGTAGCCAAGAACAAGGCCGTTCTATTTATCTTAGAAATATTTTAGTATAAAATCGCTCTGTGCTTCGAAAATCGCGAGCGAAGTTAAAAAAATGAAAAAAAACGCACGAAAATTTGCGGAAATTTTCGACACCTTCGGAAATTTGTGCAAATTTCCGCCTCGTAAAATTTCCTGATGTCACTAGCACTAACTTGATTTCTTCTTCGGACGGAAAACATGTATATTTTCCCGGTTGTTGCGAACTGACTTTATACCCAATAAATTACATTAAATCAGCATTATTTCTCATCTACGTAGATGATGATGCGAAATTGNTCGATATTCGCGAAGTTATTCCAGTTTAAAGAAAAAGCGTCCGTGAAAAAATCGTGCGAAAATTTCCGGAAAACTTGCGCAAATTTTCGCAAATTTTCACCGAAATTTTGCGGAATTTTGCACCACGAAAATTTCTGCAAAATTTCGGCGAAAATTTGCGAAAATTTGCGCAAGTTTTCCGGAAATTTTCGCACGATTTTTTCACGGACGCTTTTTCTTTAAACTGGAATAACTTCGCGAATATCGATGCTACAAGGATGAAATATATATCATTTTGTAGCCAAGAACAAGGCCGTTCTATTTATCTTAGAAATATTTTAGTATAAAATCGCTCTGTGCTTCGAAAATCGCGAGCGAAGTTAAAAAAATGAAAAAAAACGCACGAAAATTTGCGGAAATTTTCGACACCTTCGGAAATTTGTGCAAATTTCCGCCTCGTAAAATTTCCTGATGTCACTAGCACTAACTTGATTTCTTCTTCGGACGGAAAACATGTATATTTTCCCGGTTGTTGCGAACTGACTTTATACCCAATAAATTACATTAAATCAGCATTATTTCTCATCTACGTAGATGATGATGCGAAATTGATGACTATGAAACTTTTGATCAAATTGTAAATTATTTGATGAAAAGTTATATTTTAAATAAATGCTCTGGATTATTTGAAATTGGCACAAAAAAAAAGCAAGATATTAAAATAAAATTCATCGAATGTGCCGTCTCCATTTTTATATTAAGGGTACTTCAGCAAATAAAAATGCAGTATTTCTCCAAACAAAGCAGACCAATGAAATTAAAATTATACTTCATGGAGGATTTTATGAGGTAAGACTAAGGTGTCTCTATGTCGTGAATTTTTTATGTATTAATGCAATGTTCAATTTAGGAGGAGATGGAAAAGTGGTGGAAAAGTATAATTCCATTTTACTAACAATAAATAAACAGCAAAAGAATCAAATTGAAGATATCACTGGCAAAATTCCGCTCTTCTTAAATGAATTGTTGAATTCTGATTGAAAAATTTCGAAAATGCATTTGACTACTTAAATCAACAATAAATATCAAAGATAAAACAGCCGATGACGAATTTTTCAAATACCATACCCCAAGAAAGATGGAAATGGTATGTATTTTATTTTGTTTCGTGATTAGTAAATCGTATGAAAACTGACTTTTCCATTTACACAGTCACGTCAAATTGATGTCGTCATTCTTAACAAAAGGCTATCCTAGATGATGATTTTGATCCTCGCTTCTTCTACATTGAAAATGAAATCTGTTATTATGTCTGTGGTGGGATGGCACGGAATTGCATGGACATGGAGAACTATCTTCATGAAAAGGACAAAATGGAAGTATATAAGATATAAATTGGATTGCATGTATAGACTTTCAAGAACAATTCAACAGTAATGGAATTTATTGTGGAAAAGGCATGCATTGCCAAAATTTGGACTTACAGCAAATGGTATCAATTTTAAACCAAACAAAATGGAATATTTTTATCAAGGAACAAAAATTTCTGCAAGTGAAGGAACGTGCACATTTTATGTACCAAGCATTTGTACCAAAGGGCGATCGATGGATTCCTGATCTCTTATTTACAATCCGAGGACGCATTAAATTGTATGTTGTCCCAATTCAGATTTCTCTTAATAAAAAAAAGTCATAGCGAGGAAAGTTTTTTTGCTAATAATATTTGGAGAGGATTCGAATTACCAAAATAAGATGATATTGAGATAATTTTTATATGGGTTAGTGATGCAAATGAAGAGATGAGTTCTAACTCTAGATTCTTACAGTCTGAAAATGAAGAAATTAATTCTAAATACACTAGGGTGGTGACAGGATTTTTAAATGTCAGTCAAAATATTCATAATTATCTATCTTGACTTTAAATGTATGATTGCGGTTCATGAAATTTTTAGAAACCTTGGTCATTAATTGTAATCGTTTTAATAAAAACAAAATTTTATTTTGCATATAATTTGTCTTTTCCCCGTAAGAAATCTCATGTGGACAGAAATCTTTATTTATTCATTGATTATTATGATATCCAAGTACCTATTTTATCTAAGTTACTAATTTTTAATTTTAAAATGAAATCTTTTTGCCGAGTAAATAATATAAATTACTTGGCTAATATTTTGTAACGATTTAAGATGCTGCTTACGTTCTTCTTCATTTAACTTCATTTTCCATATCCTTTAAGATTTGATAAGGCAATCATTAGAAGTAGTTATTTTATCTAAGGAGGAGGGTTTAAAAAGTTGTATAATGGAGAACTGATGAGTGAACTGGACATATTTACGTTATTTAAGAAATAAAAAATAATAAGCCCTTTAAATTTCCACTCTAAATTTTTTTATTATGTGTGGAATATATTATGCAAAGCACTGACACTTGTAAAATATCAGTGACGATTTTGAGTTTCCCTTTTTTTCGATGCGCTGACATATATGATCATCTCTTTTTTGTAAAATATCAATGACGAAGTACTTTGTTGGTTAACAACATATAATGATAATTTTTTTTTTTTTTTTTT
>PQFF01000204.1:315808-354214 GCA_003547095.1 Diversispora epigaea
TTTTTTTTTTTTTTGAAATAATCTTTTAATTCAAATTAAGATAATTAATATTCAACATCAATATCGAGCAATGTACGAAGTAAAAATTCTTAATTATTAATTGGATACTCGATATACAACATTAACGAATTAATTCCATTATTGAAATCGAACGCAGAAATATTGTAATAAACTACCTCCATTTCTCAATTAAAACACTAATATTAAATCTGTTTTTTTAATTGTTTTTGAAATATGTACAGTTTCAATTCTAGTCTATGAAAATAAATCGGATCGCCGTGATGGTTAGGTGTGATTCCTTGGAATCGTCGGATCCTCGGGAAGTATTTCTACACATACTTTGGCCTTCAACAGCAGCGTTGTTAAGCACGTACTCATTTCTGTCATGAGATCTTTTCCGTATTTTTAAATAATGGTTTTTTTTGCTTGAATCACCTTTATTGTCTCGAACCAATAGATTTGGTTAATTCAGCAATGATGCATCTTAAAGGACTTACAAAAAACCAAATACTTACAACGAATATAAAGCAAAGATGATGTAATCTTTATCATAATGTTTTTCATGATCATAATTATCGTCAAACATCATTTCTTTTATGATCTTTCGAATCTTCAAACTCGTCTACAGAAGGAACAGAGATTTATAACTTGTTGCAATCACATATCTTTGCCAATAGCATGTAAACAAAATATTACCTTGTCAACGAATTTGTTTAGAAATTCGATAATTTCATCTGGAAGCCCAGGTACCTGTGGACCAGATGTACTATCCATTTCAAGAAGTTCTTTTTTATTGAAATTTTGTCTAATTTCCTCATTATCAAAATCCAAAATAAATGAATGAATGGCACTAAAAATTAACAACTATAGTTTGGTACAGTTTATTCTTAGGTACAAATTTACTACTAAAAACACACTTAATTCGTACTGCTCAAATTTTAACTTTTTTCCCAATTCAAATAACTCTTTCTCGACATATTTTCCTATTGAAAGTTCTCTTCTTTCGATGTTCTTTGTGAGGAGAAATGGACCTTTCTATGTGGGCATAAAATGTTTTATGTTAATTTTATCAAATATCAAAACAAAAATTCATAAATAATTACCATGTTCTCACAACCTCATCCTCGTCTTCTTTTTCTTTGTCATCCAAATCACCAGAAATATTCTGTGATTCATTGCAGATCAAAACAGATGACAGCAAAGCAAACGGATTCGTAGAAACATTATAAACCTCTTCATCATAACCACTATTAGAACACTTTTTTGTTAATGCACCCAATATAATTCTTTCGGATAATCCATTAACGAAAGTTCCCTGTTTGTTGTCCCGTTTATTTATATTTTTAGTCCCACCACTTGTAAACGTTGGCTGATAAAAATTCATCCGCTTACACATATGTTCTTCCTTCTATTTTCTTGCAATTTCGCGATCAGGTTGAGATCCCCACAACAAGAAATTCAAACATTTAGTAATATTCTAAACTAATTTCCATTCCAATTCCATTCGAACATCAGCCAACCTAGCAAGTTGCTTGTGCCAAATGGGCCTAATTTCAGGTTGCCTAGCAGACCTGAACATCAGACAACCTAACAAGTTGCCTGCGCCCCAGAACTAGTTTTGTGGCTCGCCTAATAAGCTTGAATGACAAGAGACCTAGCAAGTTCACTGCACGCCATTTAACCGCTTATAACAAAAAAAATTTTTTTCTTGCCTTCTCATACCTATCAAAAAGTAGTTGTGTTTTTTTTGCTCTCCTTGATCATTACTAATTATGAGCTCGAGGTCTTTCAAGTATGAATCTATTTTCAGTTCGAATTTTTCTCGTTACTTTCATCTAAAAATCCTTAAATATTCCGTTCAGTATAATTTCGTTCTCAGTATTTATTTTTACTGTTAGAAATATTGATTAAACGTCGCGTAAACTCTAAATTTATAATGGAACCATTTTTTCTAGGATCATATGATCATTGATAATATCATCATCAATTTTAATAATGATCAATAATTAAGGAAAGAGTACTTGTGTTGTGACGGTGCATTCCAATGAATCAATTTCTGGGCTCGTACAGGTTTCTGCAAATTTTTATTAGCATCACGGGAGGCATACAACGTAAATTTTCAGCGAGCCTTTGCCAAGGTTAACATTGTTAATTCATTGTTAATTTACTGCAATTTTCCTATATAAGTACGACTGACGACCATTTTAATTCTATTCAGAATCGCTAACAATCCGGAATATAGATAGATAGTTTAGACCAAAAACTTATATAGTATAGAAATAATATAATAGATAGATTTGATTTTTATTACAATCAATAAATCAAAGGCACGTTAACGTGAATTTTATACTTTAATATTTTTTAATCTTTTAAATATATCCACATCTTGTATAAAACAATGCCAAACGCTCAATCACGATTGATTCATTGAAAGAGTTGAATCTTAAGCTCATTCTAAAGATTGATGAACTGGAAAGGAGAATGCCGAAGTTAAGGCTGAGAACACAAGATTGAACAAGTTATAGAAGAAAATGCTGTGCTCAATACACTCTTTAACGTTCATTTTTTCTTTCTTTCAATATATCGACTTTATTATTTTTGAGTTCTTTTTGATCGTAATATTTCAATTAGTTAAGAATAAATTTAATAAATATTGTAATAAAGAAATAATATTCATTAAATAAATCAATTTGTTTATACCAAACCAAGATTATGATTTTTTATTACTGCCAATATCATACAGGAAATTTTCTTGTAGAAAATGATGATTAAAATAATAAAAGCTCAGTAATTTCATTGAAATGGATCATATAAATAAAGGTCTTGAGTTGAGAAAATCTTTGAATAAACATTTTAAATTGAAAGTTTACATACCTACCATAATATGTATGCATACTATATACTTTTTTACTTTATGTTTTTTTACTGATTTTTTGTTGAATGTGCTTTTTTTTTCTCCAGGTTTTTCGTTGCAAAACATGTTGAAACCACTGCGAGAAGAACTACTGCAGCTAAATGCTTTGTTCGAATTAAAGGAAATCCTATTAAAGCTGTTTTAGATTCTGGTGCAGCCTGTAGTATTATCACTAATTGGCTAAGACAAAAACTGGGAATCCCAATTGATGGTCCATCAAAAGTTTCTATTCTCACTGCTACTGGTGCTTGTGAATGAGCCTTGAAACAAATTAATTATGTCAATATTGCAGTTCAAGACTTATCTATTCCAATGAAACTACAAGTTATTGACTCTAAGAAGATAATTTACTATTGAGCACAGATTGGTTTGATAAAACAAAAGCGTAATAGAATTTTGCAACTAAAGTTTTGAAAATTTGATATAATAATAAATAAGTCCAAGTTGAAACTACACATAATGCTCCTACTCCATTTACTTTTAAAACTCTTAAAGAAAATGAAGATGACACTCGAGCATAACAAGATTTGGAATATGAATTGGAAAATGACCTCGAAGAATATGAAAGTTATTGTTCGGAAGATCAAAGTGTATTAGAAGAAATTTTAAATGAATATGATTACCCAGAAGATAATAATCCTGCTGTGTATTTTACCGAATGCTCTGATCCTAATAATTTAACCCAATCTCAATGATAAACAACAAGTACAAATTGATCATCTGTTTGTGGAATATGCCAATGTATTTGTTGAAAATATCTCTGAAAAAAGTCAAACCTTAGAGTTAGGACAAACTACAGAAGTAGTTCATGAAATTAAAACAGGAAGCGCCACTCCTATTAAACAGAGAGCTTATCGAGTTACACCTAGTGAAAAAGAATTTTTGCAAGAAGAAATAACTGCAATAACAGAAAAAGGAATAGTTAGAGAATCTGTAGTCATTGTGCCAAAGAAGAATGGCAAGCAACGTCTATGTGTTAACTACTGAAAGTTGAATAAGGAAACTGAAAAAGATATATATCCATTATCACTTATTGATGAAATATTTGATTCCTTTCAAAATGCCAATAGTTTACTAGTCTTGATTTAGTCAGTGGTTATTGGCAGGTTGTTATAAAGGAAGAAGATAAAAAGAAAACTGCTTTTATTATACAGATGGGAACTTATGAGTTCAATGTTATGCTCTTCGGTTTATATAATATACCTGCCACTTTCCAAAGACTTATAGATAAAATTTTATGAGCTCATATTGGAAAAGTTTTTGTAGTCTATCTTGATAACTTAACTATATATTCTGATACTTTTAAAAACTATTTACAATATCTAACCTTTATTTTTGATACCTTACAAAAAGCAAACCTGAAAATTAATATAGACAAATGTTAATTTTTTTTATCTGAAATCAAATTTTTAGATCATAAAATTTCTAGTTAAGGAATTCAACCTGATGAGAAAAAGATTATTAAAGTTAAAGACTTTACTGACCAACCACTGTACGACAATTGAAAGGATTTTTAAGATTGGCCTCTTATTACTGAAAATTTATTAAAAACTTTTCAACTATTGCCAAACTACTTAATCAGTTATTGCAAAAAGATATTAAATTTGATTGAACTGAAACTCAACATCAAACTTTCAATACTTTCAAAGAAAAATTAATCTCCACTCCTATTTTAAGACACCCTGACTTTGAACAACCTTTCTATTTGCATACTGATACTTCTGGATTTGGTTTAGGTGTAGTACTTGCACAAAAGGATGGTAAAAATAAATATGCTATTACATATGCTAGCAGAAGTTTAAACAAAGTAGAACAGAACTATTCTACAACAGATTTGGAATGTCTAGCTGTCATATGGACTGTAGAACATTTCCATCAATATTTTGGAACAGCTTATTTCTATATTATTACCAATCATTTTGCTTTACAATGATTAAGGACTACTGAGTTAAAAGGTAAAAGAACTAGATAGATACTTAAATTGGAACCTTATAATTATACTATTATTCATAAACCTGGTCGAAAATATAACAATGCAGATTCTTTATCTTGAATATATGAAATTTAGACTTAAATTTCTACAATTTACAAAAAAAAAAAGAGAGAAAAGAGAATTATAAATCTGACCAAAATTACAATCCAGTTCAGGTAGTTGGTGTCCTGGCATTTCAGTTAATTTTTAAAATGGAATACTATGAATATGAACATTTATTGATTTATTTATCACATCAACCTTTATCAACAATTGATATAAAAGTTAAGAGAAGATTAGAATCAAAGAGTAGATTTTTTAAAGTTCAACATAATATTTTATACAAAAAAGACTGTAGAAAAAGAACCAGGAACAAATTGTTAAAAGTTTTAAGACCACATGAAATAGAACCTGTTATTTTTATAATGCATAATCACCCCCTAGGAGGATATTTGGAAAAATAACGAAGAATTGGTATATGTAGAACTAACACAAGCTGAAACAAACTGAGATCAACTACTACGATTCAACAGAAAAGTCAATGGAAAACGTGCTTGGATTTTACTTGATAATGGAACTTCTCAAAATTTTATTAATGAAAAATTTGTCTGAAAAAACTATCTAAAAACTAAAGCCAACACACCTATTACAATTGAATTTGTCGATAGACATAAACAAAAAGCTGATCAAGTTGTTCCTATGTCTATATTACAATTAAATGATTATAAAACCACTGGTATTTCTGCACAAGTAATTGCATTAAACCGATATGACATTATTTTGGAAAAAAATTGGTTATATCATATCAACCTTTTAGTTGATTGAAGACAAAATATCCTTACCTTTAATTATGGTAAAAAAAAGATTGTAGTAAATGCAAATGAAGTAGAAAAAGGGAATCAAAATGAATTCAACTCTGTCTTTATTTCACAACAACAATTAGTAAAAGTTTTCATAGTAACGAACTATTTATTATTCATTTGGCACAACAAGAAATTGAATCAAAACCACTTACACTGGAAGTACAATAAATAGTATAACAATTTAAAGATATTTTTCCAGAAACTTTGCCGAGTAAACTTCCACCAACAAGAACTGTAGATTATCACATTGATATAATACTAGATTCTACAACTCTATTTCGACCAATATATCGAATGTCTTATAAAGAATTAAATGAATTAAAAAACAGTTAGCTAACTTAACTGCAAAGAAATTCATTAGACCAAATGTTTCACCTTATAGTGCTCCAATTCTTTTTGTACATAAAAAGAAAGGAACTCTTAGATTATATGTAGATTACTGAGCTCTGAACAAAATAACAATTAAGAATTGATACTCATTACCATGTATTGAGAAATTAATGGATCGATTAACTGGAGCAAAATTCTTTTCAAAAATTGATTTATATTCAGGTTATCATCAAATTTGAATCAGTAAAGAAGATATTTCAAAAACTGCTTTTCAAACTTGTTACGAACATTATAAATTCTTAGTAATGTCGTTTGGATTAACGAATGCACCTGCTACATTCATGACATTAATGAATGATATATTCTGAGACATACTCGATCAATTTGTTATTAGTTATTTTGACAATATTTTAATCTATAGCAAAACCAAAGAAAAACATTTACAACACTTAAAATATGTATTAAATATTTTATGAGAGTATAAGTTATATGCTAAACAAAGTAAATGTGAAATAATGAAACAATGTGTTGAATACTTTGGACATTACATATCTGCTGACGGAATTACCATTGACGAGCAAAAAATTGTCGCCATTAAGGAATGGACAGTACCAACAAATGTATCTGAAGTACGATTATTTTTAGGTTTTGTAAGTTATTATTGAAAGTTTGTAAAAGACTTCTCTGCAATTGCCACACCGCTGACACAACTTTTACACAAGGAACAACTATATCAATGGAAAGATAAACAACAACAAGCTTTTAATAAATTAAAACAATAGTTAATAACAGCACTCGTATTATTATTACTTGACCTAACTAAACCATTGACCATGATAATAGATGCATTAGATTTTGCAATTGGAACTGTATTATCTCAGGACCAAGGCAAAGGAGAACAACTTGTTACCTACGACTCAAGAAAGTTGTCAACCACCAAACAAAAGTACCCTGTACTTGAAAAGGAGTTACTTGCAATTGTCTATATAATAAAATTATGGAGACCTTACTTCGAGAAACAAAAATTTACTATAATTACTGACTATGCAGTCTTAGAATATATAAACTATACATGTTGTCAAAACTATTGACTTGAGTCAGATGCAATTAAAATTAAGAAAAATTGAAGTTGAGTTAGGCAAATTTTAGATTTTTACTAGTAATTGACATAATTAGTTAAGTCAGACACAATTAAAAATTGAAATTTTAAGAGTTGAGTCAAGATCAAATTAGTTTTGACGACATGTATAATATAAACACAACCAAATCTGTCAAAAAGGCAAGCGAAATGGTTAGACATATTACAATCATCAATATACAAAGTCAAGTATCAGCCGGGAAAAACTAATGTAGTTGCTGACGCATTTTCGAGGAAAGTGCAATTGAAAAACATTACAACAATTAATGTGGAGTTAATTGACAAACAACTTTTATATGAAGCATATCAAAAAGATAAATACTTAGCACCTATATTAGAAGTGTTATTAAATGACGCTACCTACTGCAAAATAACTAGCTTTGATAAAAAACTATGAACTAAAAGGAAAACAAATTTACCTACAAAAAGGATAACAATTATCAATTTCTCACATTAAAGAAATTATCACAAAAATTCTAAAGGAAGGTCACGATAATGCAATTGCTGGACATTTAGAAATAGGAATGGAGAAAACTTATGACACAATCTCTCATTCATACTTTTGACCCAGGATGAATAAAGTTATAAAGAAATATGTATCTACATGTAAATCTTGTCAATGTAACAAAAGTAATAATCAACAACTTGCTGGATTTCTACAACCTTTAGAAATTCCTACCAGACGTTGGGAGCATATCACAATGGACTTTGTTGTACAATTACCAAAAACTAAAAAAGGACATGATACTATTGTTATGTTTGTAGAGAAATTATCTAAATGAACTATTGTTACTATACCTGATACTGTAAATATTTTCTTTAACAATATATTCAAGAATTTTAGGTTACCAAAAGTTATTATCTCTAATAGGAATGCCAAATTCACCAGTAAATTTTGAAAAGCTTTGTTCAAACAATTGAAAACAAAACTTGTTATGTTTACTACATTCCATCCACAAACTGACGATCAAACAAAATGAATGAATCGAACAATGAAAGAAATGTTACATGCTTATATTAATTATAAACAAGATAATTGGAATAAACTTTTACCCGCAGTAGAGGCATACAATAACTCTAAAAATATTTCCACTGGTTTTATACCATTTGAAGTTGACAATAGACAATATCCAAATCAACCTTTGTCACTTGCTAATGAAAAACTTACAAATGTTACCACAACTATACTTGCACATTAAATTATTTTGGAGCCCCAAAATTGCAATTTTGGAAAAAAAAGTCAAAATAGTTTTTCATAAAAGACAAAATTATTTTACTTAAAATCTGAAATTTTTTGACCACCCAGATAAATTCTTTGATTAAAGATACATATAACTAAATATTTTTTTTACTTTCATATATAGAATAGATTCTGCATAAATCTCAAAAAGATGAAATACCTCAAAAATCCAAAATCAATTTTGGAAACATGTATAGCCATAGTCACAACCGATGAATTATTATAATGATGGAATAATGTAATTAAAATGACACAAGATAATCTACATTTAGCACAGGAACGTCAAAAAAAAGACATAACATTTGAACTTGGAGACAAAGTTTTATTATTCGCTCGAAATATTAGTGATTCTTTACAAACAAACTGACCAACAAAGAAGTTATCACCTAAGTACTTAAGATCATATATAATTGAACAAGTAATATCACCAACTGCATACAAATTAAAGTTACCATATAACTTGAAGATTCATTCTGTATTTCACATGTTATTATTAAAATTATATAATGAAAATCCTGATGATTTTGACAAACCTAAACCACCTCCACCTGAAATAATTAAAGAAAATGAAGAACTTGAATATGAAGTAGAAAAGATATTGGATATTAAAACTATCTATTGCAAATGATATTATTTAGTCAAATAGGTTAGATATCCTTTATATAATGCCACTTGGGAACCAGTCAAAAATTTAATCAATGTTAAAGAAAGGATAGCTGAATTTGAAAAAGTAATTAATGAGGACGTTAATTTTTTAAGAAGGGGAGAATGTAACAATTCTACCTACATCCCCTGTATTTTTTTGTTTTTAACTTTAACTTATTTTATTATCTATTTTATTTATTTTAATAATAATTTTCAAATGTTAACATGCATTGGTTAAAATCTGGAATATCAGGAACTTATCGGGCACTTATCTCCCCCCAGATAGATTCCTGATATCTACTTATATTACACCTATTGGATACTCGATATGAAGATAATAAACAATAGATTAGCAAAAGCCCTAATGGATAATGGTGTATTATCTGAAAATAATTAGACGGGCCTCCCAGAAGGATGAACAACCTACCCGATACATATACTAAACAATCTTATGGAAGATGTTAGAGAAAAAGGGAAAGAATTATGGCTTCTGTTTCAAGATATCAAATGAGCCTTTGATTCGATAGATACTACTATGCCGATCAAATCTATGGAGAGATTAAAAATTTCAATGAAGTTTATAAACGTATTAGAAGATATTATGAAACAAAGAACTGCTTGGGGAATCACGAAATACGGTGATACAGACTCGTATAAAGTGAAAGAGAGGTAGATCAGGGTGATAGTATTTCCCTACTATTATGGTGTATTTTCTATGACCCACTGTTAAGCGAGATAGAGGAGTTAAAAATGGGATATAAAATGGAAACTAAGTGAGATAAAAACTTAGCAAAAAAGACAATGGGACATTTACAAAGTCACATATCATCCTTAGCTTATATGGATGATACAGTATGGATAGCTAATAGCAAAGAACAAATGCAGAAGTTAATAAAAGTTGCAAAATCATTTTTCGACCTTATCCTGATTATTGTAAATTATACATGTCGTTAAAACTATTGAATTGAGTCAGACGTAATTAAAATTAAGAAAAATTGAAGTTGAGTCAAGGCAAATTTTGATTTTTACTAGTGATTGACGCAATTAGTTAAGTCAGACGCAATTAAAATTTGAAATTTTAAGAGTTGAGTCAAGGTCAAATTAGTTTTGACGACATGTATATCGTAAATGCAGCAAAATTGGATCTACTAATTCTAAATTCCAAAAATACAAGGAAAGAAAATGCAATAGACTTCGTAAATTCTAAATTAATGTCTCATAAGGCAAGATCTTCAGTAAGATATCTGGGAGTCTGGATTTCAACAGACGGGAGAAAAGAGGAGCAAAAGAAAATATTAATTGAAAAAGTGATAAAATCAACAAATATACTGAGATGTAAACAATTAACAGATAAACAACTAAGATACATTATTAATCACGTGATATTTTCTCAAATTGAGTATCTATTAATGAATATAATTTTGAATGAATCGGTTATAAACAAAATAAATGTTAACATAAAAGGGTGTTTTAAAAATACTGTCAGATTCGTATTATCTTTACCAAACAGTATATTATATTTACACTGGGGTTATAGACTGTTCAATATTGAGAATAGACAATTGCAATTACATGGTATAGAATTTATGAATCGATTAAATATGAATAATAGATGTGGTATAACAACAAAAATTCGGCTACAAGATTTACAAAATAAAATGTAGTCAGACGAAAAATTGTAGACGGCACATATCAGCACATGGAAAGAAATCAAGAAAATAGAGTTAAATGGACAGATAATAAAATTACTAAAAGAAAATGAAATAACATTCGAAATAACCGATTTACATGACTTCCCAATTTGCCCTACCGGTAGTAACATCACCATTGAAAAATTCATGAAATCACAGAGTTGGTACAGCAACTATAGAGAAGCGTTGTTGTCCGTGATTTACCTTCCAAATAAATGACGGAAACAGACAACTATTAGCAGGGATTAGTTTGTATAAGACACACAGCACTATACTTAATTTACTAAAGCTGAAGAATTTATACTATTATTAAAGTATATTTGGGAAGGAATCAAAATATTGCGGAATTAAGGCGAAAGAGGCAGGGGTGAGATTTTATAAGGGCAAATACTAAGTTTAACAATTATTCACTAAGAATTCAAGCCCAGAATACTAAGAAAGGCTTATTTATACAAGATAACAAGTTCACATAGCAAGTTATCTAATTTAAAGACAAATACCGAGATCACTAAGCAGGGTATTTAAGAGAATTTTACTAAGAAATTATAAACTAATTATTAAGATCACAAAGCAGAATAATAGTTTATAACAAAAATAATACTAAGATCACACAGCAAAGTATTAATAAAGGATATTTTCACAAAGAATTAAATAATAATTTAATAAGAAATGTATTATTTAATAATAAATTACAAAGTATTTTTATTATTTGAGTTATTCAAGTTTTCAGAATTGATTAATTAACTGACTAACTGAGGATTGAGAGAAGAGAAATTCAATCCTTTATATACATAATAGATTATGCTATTGATTACACTGTACTCTACACTATTCACTACGCTGTGCTATACACTATTAATTACGCTATCTATTACGCTTTCGATTACGCTGTACTATACGCTATTGATCTACAGTCGTAATACATATTTTGGTGTACTAATTTCTAAGTGATTTACATTAATATTTATAAATATAGAAACNAAGGCTTATTTATACAAGATAACAAGTTCACATAGCAAGTTATCTAATTTAAAGACAAATACCGAGATCACTAAGCAGGGTATTTAAGAGAATTTTACTAAGAAATTATAAACTAATTATTAAGATCACAAAGCAGAATAATAGTTTATAACAAAAATAATACTAAGATCACACAGCAAAGTATTAATAAAGGATATTTTCACAAAGAATTAAATAATAATTTAATAAGAAATGTATTATTTAATAATAAATTACAAAGTATTTTTATTATTTGAGTTATTCAAGTTTTCAGAATTGATTAATTAACTGACTAACTGAGGATTGAGAGAAGAGAAATTCAATCCTTTATATACATAATAGATTATGCTATTGATTACACTGTACTCTACACTATTCACTACGCTGTGCTATACACTATTAATTACGCTATCTATTACGCTTTCGATTACGCTGTACTATACGCTATTGATCTACAGTCGTAATACATATTTTGGTGTACTAATTTCTAAGTGATTTACATTAATATTTATAAATATAGAAACAATATAATAATAATTAATACATGGTAATAATAAATAATAATAAGTGATAAATAATAAATAAAATATAATAATATAATAATTAAAATAATAAACTACTACAGCTAACAATTCTCTCCAACTTAATTATAAAGTTCCACTTATAATTATTAAAAATTAAGGTCATCTATAGTACAATAATATTCGACCAATTTTCTATAGTCCTTTGATTTCATATTCAAAAGTATACGATAAGATAAATGTGAAGTTCTATAAATCTGCTCCACATCTGATTTAAAAAGATTATAAACCCTAATAACTCCTTTATAAAAATGATATTCTCGTTGGATGTCCTTTATTTGAACAAATTCCAACTATTTATCTCTTGAAGTGACAGAGAGATGGATTAATTCTCCTATATAAAATGCATATACCATTGTCATAATTCTATGACGTTGTCGTGCTTTTTCCTTAAATTTGGTATAAACATTATTCATGGAGGTTTTCCAAGTATCAATAAGATTATAAGGACATGATATCTGTTGGACTGTATAGCTTCCAACAGTTAATAGATCTTGTTTGTATCTATCTAAATTATTTCTCATGGAATTTTCTTAAATTATTTATAGGGAATTTTTCTCAGAATAGGAATTATTTTTATATTAAAATAAAGTTACGCCAGTAACTTTTGTCTAACTTTAACAGGGTTTATATAATAATAATTTGTGGTATCCAACTGGTTTTTTCATAGTACTTTTTAAGTAGCGATCCATTTAATGGTGCTCGTAATACTTTCCCATCTATTGTTCTTAATTTGTAAACTCCTGGATATAAAAGGTCATGAATATAGTATGGTTCTTTCCATTTTGGATCTAATTTTCCAGTGTGACTGGTTTGTTTAGCAGCTTCGTATAACAAAATTTTATCCCCTATTTCATAGACAATAGGTGCGACAACTTGTCGATCATGATATTCTTTCTGTTTCAGTTGTTGTTTTTTAATTCTATTTTGAGTTTGTCCTCTAACAACAGGTAATTCATCAACTAATGTGAAAAGTCGAGTTAATAAATTTGTTTCAATAACTTCTAGTCCTCTTTTGAATGGGTAATTGGCAGTGTGACCATAAACCAAATAAAAAGGTTCAATTTTTGTTGTCGCTTGTTGGGCAGTTCTATATGCAAATAGTACAGAGGGTATATTTTTATCCCATTTATCATTATTTACTGTTGTTTTTGCTAATGATTCACATAAGGTACGATTAAAGTACTCAACCAAACCATTGGTTGCAGGGTGATAGGGTGTGGAATATATGTGTTTGATATTGTTGCCCAAATCCCAAATCATTTGGAATTTGGGACGCCAAAATGCACAAATTACTAGTATTTGGGATTTCAGCAAAAAATACTAATTATAATTTGGGATTTGGGATTTCAGCATTTGGAATTTCAGCATTTGGATTTTGAATTTGGGTAGCAGGTATACTTCCTCTATTGGATAATAAAATATGGGGGCATCCATGTCTGCAAATAATGTCTTCATATATAAATTCAGCTACTTATTGTGCAGTTGCATGTGGAATGGCTTTGGCTTCAGGCCATTTAGTTAAGTAATCAACAGCATGCTTTTTGTCAATAATAAAGGTCCAACAATATCTATCCCTATTTTTAAAAAAGGTTCACCCACAGGTATTGGTTGTAAGGGTTCAATGTTTCGCTTTCATCCTCGGCGTTGACAACTGTCACATGATCTAATATAATCTTTTATATCGTCATATATTTGTGGCCAAAAATATAAGTTACGAACTTTATTAAAAACTATATCTACTCCTAAATGAGCTCCTAAGGAATAGTTATATAACATGAATAACACTAGTTCTATTTTATGTTTTTATAACACTTGAAGTAATTGTCCTCGAGTTCTTTTTCTTCTATCAATTTTAAATAATAAATTATCTTGTAATTTAAAAAATTTGCTTTTTGATTTAATACGATTTGCTATTTTTTGATCTTGCAGTAAACTTTGATTAGTCAAATACTGTTTGAGTTGTTGATATTCAATAAAATCCATTTTATGTAATCGTTTTGTCAGGATACCGACAACCTGAACTAAATTAAATTTTATAGTCGGATTTACTTGTTATTATTGTATATTTGTGTATAATTAATTAAATACTACTTTAATTAGATTGGTGAAGGCGAGAAAGAGTATCAGCATTGTTGTGTTTGTGTCTGGCTCTATGAATAATGGTATAATTATAAGGTTCCAGTTTTAAAATCCATCTCGCTCTTCGTCCTTTAAGTTCAGATGTTTGTAACCATTTTAATGCAGTATGATCAGTTACAATGATGAAATGGTCAGTTCCAAAATAATGTCAGAAATATTCCACAGCCCATACTACTGCTAAACATTCTAAATCAGTGGCAGAATAGTTTTGTTCAGCTTTATTCAGACTCCTACTTGCGTAAGTAATTGCATGTTCACATTTGTTTTCTTCATCCTTTTGAGCTAGTACAGCTTCCAGCCCAGAGGTTGATGCATCGGTATGTAATATAAATGGTTTGTCAAAGTTTGGGTATTGTAGGATTGGTGCAGAAATTAAATATTTCTTTAATTTTCCAAAGGCTTTCTGTTGATCTTCAGCCCAATTAAAAGGTTCATCTTTTTGTAATAATTTATTTAAGGGTTTTGCAATGTTGGAAAATTGATTAATGAATTTTCGATAATATGATGCAAGGCCTACAAATCCTCTAAGTGTTCTTAAGTTATGCAGAGTAAAAAAGTTTTTTACTTTAATAATTTTATCTTTATCGGGTACGGGTAGGATTCCATTCCGAGTGATTTCATGCCCTAGGAATTTTATTGAGGTTAGAAAGAAGTGACATTTCTCCTTGTTTAATTTAAATTTAGCTTCTCTTAAAGTTTTAAAAACTGTTTTTAAGTGTGTAACATGTTCATCAAAAGTCTTGGAATAAATTGTCACATCATCTAAATATACTACCAGAAATTTACTAATGAATGGTGATAGAACTTTGTCCATTAAGCGTTGAAAAGTGGCAGGTGCATTACATAATCCAAATGGCATTACGTTAAATTCATATAAGCCAAATTTGATAGTAAATACAGTCTTCTTTTTGTCATCCTCTTTTACTGCAACTTGCCAGTATCCAGAGGCTAAGTCGAGAGTGGAAAACCATTGTGCACCTTTAAATTGTTCTAAGATATCATTAATAATTGGTAGTAAGTATACATCTTTTTCAGTAACCTTGTTTACTTTTTGGAAGTCAATAAATTCTTTTTTTGTTATTTTTCTTTAGTACAATCACTACGGGAGAGGCCCAAGGACTTGTTGATTCTCGGATAATTCTTTTATCTAGTATAGCTTCTATTTCGTGTTTAACAAATTCAGATTCACTGGGTACAATTCAATATAGTCTTTGTTTAATCGGTTGTGCATCACTAGTTTTTATTTCATGCTCTACAATGTGAGTCTGTGTCAACTCAATGGTTTGGCCTTCTTCAGATATATTTTTAGCAAATACATCTTGGTGGTTTACAAAAAGTTTATCAGCAATTATTTGTTGTGCTTCATCTAGTATTCCATGTTGAAATTCTGGTTTATTAGTTTGTTTATCAATACATTCTGTTAAGTATACTGCAGGATTTTCTTCTGGGGAAGTTTCAATATTAATTATCTGTTCTGGCCTTTTAGTGTCATGCTGAGAACATATGTTTTCATCAATATTAGTTTGCTTCGAGTAATAGGATTCAATTTCTTACAGATCTTCTGATTTATACTCCAATTCATCTTGAAGTTCTTCGTTTATTTCTTCATTTTCTTCATATAATTCTGGGGGTTCCAAATGATCGGAGTGGGAAGTATCAACATCCACTTCTTGGTCATTATATTTTAATCTAATAACATAGTTTAAGAAATCCCATTGTGTCTGGGTTTTCTCAAAGAAATCTGTTCCCAATAATAGATTCTTTTCTGTTGAATCAATAACTCTTAATTTCATTGGTACTAATAAGGAACTAATAGCAATTCCTACGGAATTTATTTCTCCTAACGTTCGTTGTCTTCTGCCATTTGCAGTTATTATTGAAATATTGGAGAGCTTGTCAATTTTTAATTTTCTCAATTTGTCAGTAATAATACTAATTGCAACACCTGAGTCAAGAACTGTGGCGATTAGATTGTTTTTAATTCGTACATAGCATTTGGCAGCAGTAGTTCTTTTTTCATTACTGGTTGCCATGAAATTAGTAGCGGCAGGTTCCCTTCTAAGGATTTTTGTTAAATTTCTTTTTTGGTCATTATATTGTAACATTTGTCCAAGCTTAACATTAGCTTGACTATTCAAGATATCTTCAGAAATGTCGTATCGGGGATATCTGTCAATTATAGAGGGTTGCCTTTTTGTACGTTGTGCTTTTGATTTTGTTGTTGTTTTAGTGGTGTGTTCTCTCATTTCAATATCAGGTGTTGTTTCTTTAAAGGGATCTTCTTCAAAATCAACTATAATTTCAGGCTCTTGTACTTTAGGAATAGTGGTTTTTACTTTTGGGATTACTGGAGTTTTGGGAGGTCTTCCAGGTTTTCTAACTGGGTTGCTTCTGGTGTTAGGTTTGTTGCGGATTGTCTCGTATATTTCATATTCATTTTCACTATTGTATTCTACATAGCTTACATTTTTACTGTTATTATTTTGAAACTGCTTTTTCTTGGATAAACATTCTCTTGCAAAATGTCCTATTTCATTACACTTGTAGATCTTCTAAGAAAATTACTATTATAACTGTTGTTATAATTTGGATTATGGTTAAGATTGTAATTAGGATTATAATTATTGTTATAGTTTTGATTATTGGTGTTATTATTGTTTCTGGAAAAAGATTTACGAGGTTCATTCGTTCTCTCACATCGTCCAGCTTGTTTAGCTATTCCTTCAACTTGTTGCATTAAATTGATTTGCAATTTATTAAATCTTTTAGTTAATTCATCCATTTCTTCATCACTAGAAGGTTTCTTTTTCTTTTGTTCCTTCTTTTTGAATCGAGGTTTTTCATCTTCAGAGAATTCATTATCGGAATCCTCACTGGAACTTTCATATTTTTTTGTTTTCTTGTGTTGCTTGGAGGTTACTTTTCCTTGTTCAAATAATTTGGCTTTTGTTAATGCCGTTGCCAAATTTGCTGGAGCATGTATTTTCACAATGGCTTTAATATCTGGTAACAATCCTCAGACAAAATGAGGGAGGGTAGCATTAGCATTAATTTCTGCTTGTTCAGCCATTTTCTTTACTTGATAGTATTATTTTTCAACTGATTCTTCTTTTTGTTGTTTTAGTCCTTGTAATTCATCTAACCATTATTCCTTAAAATCATCGTTGCAATATTTAGCAGCAAAAGCATTTTGGGTAGCAGGCCAATTAGCTCTGTCATTGGCTTCAGCCTATTCTAGGTACCATTTACGAGCTCCTTTCCTTAAATAAGCTCCAAATACATTTTTTGTTCATTTATCATTCCAATTATTTACCTGGCATGCCATTACAAAGTCTTCAAGCCATTTTTTAGGATCTTCATTATGTGTTCCAGAGAACTTGGGAGGTTTTACTACGAAGACCATTTCTTCTTCAGATTCTTCTTGAATATCAGAGTTATTATTTGTATGTTTACTTGATGATCACCTTTATGAATTATCTTCGTCTGGTTCTTAAGTATTATTATTGTTTCTGATATTTGGATTGTAGTATTGCAAGAGTGGATTATTATTTTGATTATCTTGTTTCTTTTATTCTTCTTGTTGTTCTTCTTGACTATTGTGTTGTGAATAATTAACAATTATTTGCTCACCAAAATCAATTAAATTTTGATTTGAGTTTGATCTAGAACTTCTGACTATAGGTTGATAAGTAGTTTCTTCGTTGGAACTATGTGTGTCAGTTCCTGTTAAATAGTCTCTTTGGAACTGTTGTAAATTTTCAAAGGGACTTGGAGATCGCTTCTCTGGCCTATTAAAAAAGGTAGGAGTTGGAGGGGTTCTGGTTTTTGATGATACAGATTCTACTGGCGAAAGATTTTCACTTCTTATTGTTAATAAAGTTGTATATTGTGGTAAAAATATGTTTAATGAAGATCTATTTGATGTTTGTTGATATACACGTGGTCTAATTCTTGGTAAAGTAGGTCTTTGAATTTCTGGTTGCGAATAATTTTGTTAATGTTGAGATTCTCAGTTTATACGATTTCGCTGGTCCACTTTGATTAATTTATGTATTAAAACTATTTTGTAATTGTTCAAGGTCTTGGATAATTTTAACACAATTATCTCTAATTTGAAATAATAGTTTTAGTTGTTCATAGATTCTTTGAAGTTCTTCAAGATCGCTTAATTTCCAAACTGGGTCTTGATTGTCTGGAGTTTGATCAACAATATCTCTTATTTTTTGTTGATATAATGCAGTAATTTCAGTGATCGTTCTGTTTAACTCTTCAATTTGGAATAAGGATATCATATGAATATATAAAGAATAAACTATATTATAATATAAAATATAAAAATAAAAAACTATTAACTAATAAAAATACTAAATTATAAGTTCTAAACTATTAAATATCAGATCTCACAGTCAAGACCAAATTGTTGTCTGTGATTTACCTTCCAAATAAATGATGGAAACAGACAACTATTAGTAGGGATTAGTTTGTATAAGACACACAGCACTATACTTAATTTACTAAAGCTGAAAGATTTATACTATTATTAAAGTATATTTGGGAAGGAATCAAGATATTGCAGAATTAAGGCGAAAGAGGCAGGGTGAGGTTTTATAAGGGCAAATACTAAGTTTAACAATAATTCACTAAGAATTCAAGCCCAGAACACTAAGCAAGGCTTATTTATACAAGATAACAAGTTCACACAGCAAGTTATCTAATTTAAAGACAAATACCGAGATCACTAAGCAGGGTATTTAAGAGAATTTTACTAAGAAATTATAAACTAATTATTAAGATCACAAAGCAGAATAATAGTTTATAACAAGAATAATACTAAGATCACACAGCAAAGTATTAATAAAGAGTATTTTCACAAAGAATTAAATAATAATTTAATAAGAAATATATTATTTAATAATAAATCACAAAGTATTTTTATTATTTGAGTTATTCAAGTTTTCAGAATTGATTGATTAACTGACTAACTGAGGATTGAAAGAAGAGAAATTCAATCCTTTATATACATAATAGATTATGCTATTGATTACACTGTACTCTACNTTTTATAAGGGCAAATACTAAGTTTAACAATAATTCACTAAGAATTCAAGCCCAGAACACTAAGCAAGGCTTATTTATACAAGATAACAAGTTCACACAGCAAGTTATCTAATTTAAAGACAAATACCGAGATCACTAAGCAGGGTATTTAAGAGAATTTTACTAAGAAATTATAAACTAATTATTAAGATCACAAAGCAGAATAATAGTTTATAACAAGAATAATACTAAGATCACACAGCAAAGTATTAATAAAGAGTATTTTCACAAAGAATTAAATAATAATTTAATAAGAAATATATTATTTAATAATAAATCACAAAGTATTTTTATTATTTGAGTTATTCAAGTTTTCAGAATTGATTGATTAACTGACTAACTGAGGATTGAAAGAAGAGAAATTCAATCCTTTATATACATAATAGATTATGCTATTGATTACACTGTACTCTACGCTATTCACTACGCTGTAGTACAGCAGCTGTACTATACACTATTAATGACGCTATCTATTACGCTTTCGATTACGCTGTACTATATGCTATTGATCTACAGTCGTAATACATATTTTGGTGTACTAATTTTTAAGTGATTTACATTAATATTTATAAATATAGAAACAATATAATAATATAATAATAAGTAATAAATAATAAATAAAATATAATAATATAATAATTAAAATAATAAACTACTATAGCTAACAGCGTGTAGAAAACACAAGATAATGTTTATAGAAGAACTTCTCAATGCAGATATGATTAAAATTCTCGAATAGAGAAGAATTGATCAAGAAAAACCTTCTAGTATTAAGTCCGGGTGGTTTAAAGAAATATATGACAATATCAATAACAGGTAGGATGAGATACAACAGACAGCTACAATCAACCCATTTAATAGAATTAATAAACTGGACCCGAAAACAATAGAAAGACATCAACTAGTAGCGACCAAATCAACTACAAATATACTATTGGATCGCATATATAAGAATACGCAAGAAAACATAACAAGTATACCTATCCAGCATTATGTAAACAATACAATGGATGGTATAGAGGGTTCGTCTATAGCCCTATGCGAAGGATACGAATTAAATGAACAAAGAGATACACGGTTTACTAAGGTGGATGCGAACAAAAGATCCAAAGGGTGTATTATTGACACAGACATTGAAAATCTATATTCTTTCCCTAAAAGAAAGTCTAGACTTTCATTGAGTAACAAAAATGACAAAAGAGATAGAAATAGACTACTATTGTTCCCCTTTTTAATGGAAACCTTTATGAAAGAAACAGATCAAACAGAGTTAACAATTGAAAAATCAGAACCAGTAAGTAATATAGCATACGGACAAGACATAATTACCTTTCGGTAACATTATTATCCAAGATCCAAGAAGTGCAATAATGTTTAAAAGAAAAAACAATAGTAAAAGCATATACAGACGGTTCTCTTAAAACACAGAAACTAAACTATAACAATATAACTGAAACTGAATCGCAACACAAAAAACTGATGGAATTTGGAATCACTTTCGATAGCGTTGACCCAGAAGGGCTGATAAATTTATATAGAAGAATTGAAGGATCACCGTCATCTACAAGAGCGGAATTATGGGCAATATTGATAACCTTATACATGACCCCCAAAAAATCTAAAGTAGAAATATATACAGACAGCTCAGCAGCTATTTGGGCGATACGTGGCTTCCTCGAAAATAAAAAAGGTAAGTCTTGGAGCAACTATAAGTCTCTATTAATATTACAGGCTATATTAGAAATTATCAAAGGAAAAAGATTGGGCATAGAGTTAATTAAGGTGGACACGCACAGTAGGATTATCTTAAACGAGAGAGCAGATAAACTTGCAAATAAAGGAACTCAAGATAAAGAAACATGTGAAATCGACATAACCAAAATTAGGGATAGACAAACTTTATTTAAATCGAACAATAGTTATATTGATACGTCGAATAAAGAATTTATAAAAAAACATGTGGAAATAAAATAGATCTCGCAATAGCAATTACAATATAGAACTCATAAATGGATAAATGAGAATATATCCGATCAAACAGATTGGCAAACCACGTGAAATATGATCCATGGCACAAAAATTGTTTCTAATTTTACCAATAAAGAAGACCAAAAATACCGTTCATTTAATCAAAAGATTTTAAATGACGAATTATTAGTAATTAACAATTTACATGTAAGGAAACCTAAAATATATAAAAATAATCGATGTGTATTATGCAAATTAATAAAAGAAGACTCCTTACATGTTTTCTTTTGTAAAGAGGAAGCGAACAAAACACAGTAGAAATTCAAAAATTTTTTATCGAAAGTGATAACAAAATATTAGGAAGAAAAGACTGTACAAAAGCTAAAAGATGAAATAACAACAGCTACATTTTTCGATATAGATATAATTAGACAAATTAACAGGACAGTAGAGGATATACCATTCAACCTTGAGAATTGCGTCTGAGGATTATTTCCAAAGAGGATAAAAAACTTGTTAACAAACAATATTAAGGATTTGGGAAATAGAAATAAAATAATAAAGGAATTGTATAGAAATAGCAGAGAATACCTTTTTTCAGTATTGATAAAACGATACAGCATTGTCCTGACATGGGAGGCAACTAAAGGAATAACTAAAGAGGTAAAAAAGAGTAAAGGAGGAAGTAGTAACTTTAAACCTCCAGAATATAGAGAGATAAAAAATAACCTGGAGTCGTATCATAAAACTTTAATTTATAGAACAATATGTAATATTTATAATAATGGTGCGGATTTTTTTAAAAATATATTTTGTAAAATTGACTTTGGTGAAGTTGTAACCTTCTAAATAAGGAAAGCTCCCGGGCTTTTCTTACAGTGGCTGGTTAGACGATTAAAAAGAATTTTATAGTCAGTTTTTATTCTATATGTATTTGTAGTTTAAGTTACTGTTTGTAATGTATATTATAAATATTTGAATAAAGATGAGGCCTCACTGATCATTTAAAACCTATTGAGTACTCGATAAAAAAAAAAAAAAAACTTTTTCTCTCCGTTCGGCACTTACTCAAAATCTGCAGTAGTAAAATTAATATTTTTTTTATAATTATTTAGTCGGAGGTTAAGCCCAACCGGATAAGACTATCTAGTATGGGTAGTTTATAAAAAAATATATGAAACTTTGCTTACGGGTTTGGATCTGGTTTCTTTAGCAAAAGGTGTAAATGGCGAATTTTACTTTCTTCTTAGAAATAGTCTTCATGTGGATAAGCCCTGAGATGAATGGCGGTCGGTTGTAAAGAACAATTAGACTGCCTTTCTGTGTTAACGGTACTATTTCAAATGAATACTGGAAACAAAGAAGTTTTCTAAAGCTATTTAATTTTCGTCTGGTAGCAAAACGGGTCTACACTATATATGTTCCCAAAATTGATTTTGGATTTTTGAGGTATTTCAACTTTTTGAAATTTATGCAGAATCTATTCTATATATAGAAGTAAAAAAAGTATCTAGTTATGTGTATCTTCAATCAAAGAATAAATCTGGGTGGTTAAAAAATTTTGGGTTTTAAGTAAAATAATTTCATTTTTTATGAAAAACTATTTCAACTTTTTTCTCCAAAATTGCAATTTCAGGGTCTCAAAATAATTTAACGTGCAAGTATAGTCTGCACCACAAAATTCTTCCTCTTTTTCATGGAATACTTTTTGGGGGAATGTCAAATTTTAGTTTGACCCTGAATCATCGATCTTATAGATTCAGGTAGTGACATACTGATGAAATTGGGTGATATTATACATGTTCCCAAAATTGATTTTAGATTTTTGAGATATTTCGACTTTTTGAGATTTAATTAGAATCCATTCTATATATAGAAGTAAAAAAAGTACCCAGTTATGTGTATCTTCAATCAAAGAATAAATCTGAGTGGTTAAAAAATTTTGAGTTTTAAGTAAAATAATTTCGTCTTCTATAAAAAACTATTTCGACTTTTTTCTCCAAAATTGCAATTTCGGGGTCCCAAAATAATTGCATAAATCTCAAAAAGTCGAAATACCTCAAAAATTTAAAATCAATTTTGGGAACATGTATAATAGTAGTGTGGTGAAGTAAATTGGTAATTAGGTGAAATGTCATGGGGGATAACATTTTGTGACACTAGATGAACTTTCAAGTGATTGTCATCCTTGTACGAGAATGAAGGATGAAGAATGTTGTATGAGGATGAAGGATATCGTACGAGGATGAAAGATATCATGCGAGGATGAAGGATGACGCATAAAGGATGAAGTATAAAGTACAAAGATGAAATGTAAATAAAAGAGAAAGTATAAATACGACTGTTGTCGGAAATAAGTTTCAAAAGTCAGTTAGTTCACAATCATTTACAAGTTAGAATATAATTAATTAGACATAATTCAGAATAGTTCGAAATACTTTAATAAATATTATATAGAAAAGTAAACTTCGTTCAGAAACAGGAAAGATACGTCATGCTGTAATATTTCTGTTGTTAAATGATACTATTGGTCAAATGAACAAAAATCGGAATCCTATTGATGGCGGAAATATGCATAAATCGGACATCCTATTTGTGAAAATTCATAAATCGAAAATTCCTATTTATAAATTAGAAAAATCAACTGTCTATATTTAATAAATCTTAGCAACATCCGGAATTATATAGAGGCGTTCTAGGACGCTATATATACGAAACGTCCGGAGAACGCACTAGAACAGTGCGTTCTAGTACGCTATATATACGAAACGTTTGGAGAACGTACTAGAACGGTACGTTCTAGTACGCTATATATACGAAACATTCAAAGAACGCACTAGAACGGCATTCTAGTACGCTATATATACAAAGTGTTCAGAGAACACACTAGAACGGCATATTTAATACGCTATATGAACGTAGGTAGTGCTCGTAAGACGCTATAGATCGGTGTATTTTGGACGCACTAGAACGTTTATATTTAATTCCTGATGAAATTTAGCCATCAATCGGAATCCTATTTATGATAAAACTGTCCTATTTTTTTCCATTCGACCAGTGTACTTTACTTTTAAAACTTTATATTTTAATAAACTTATACTTTGTGTTGTAATATTGCAAAATATTATTAAATATTATTTGATACTGTATTACCACTTTTACTCCACCTTACTCACTGTGCCTTCATAATTAATTTGATTATTATTTGATTATTATTATTATTTATTATATATTTATTATCTGTTTCGAGATAGGCAAGTTTAGATCGATTGATTGTTTGACCTACTGGCAAATAGAGCGTATTATTATTTGTTTGTGTGATACAAACTGTAAAACTGATTTGAGAAATTGTTCGAAATACTTTGCACTCCTGTGACAGTAGTTTTATATATTATTATAATTATATTATTCAATCAATATTTATTATTTATTATTTATTATTATTTATTTATTAGTACTTATTAACTATTGTTATATTATTTCTATATTTATAAATATTAATGTAAATCACTTAGAAATTAGTACAACAAAAATATGTATTATGATTGTAGATCAATAGTGTATAGTACAGCGTAGTAATAGACAGCANCGGCATTCTAGTACGCTATATATACAAAGTGTTCAGAGAACACACTAGAACGGCATATTTAATACGCTATATGAACGTAGGTAGTGCTCGTAAGACGCTATAGATCGGTGTATTTTGGACGCACTAGAACGTTTATATTTAATTCCTGATGAAATTTAGCCATCAATCGGAATCCTATTTATGATAAAACTGTCCTATTTTTTTCCATTCGACCAGTGTACTTTACTTTTAAAACTTTATATTTTAATAAACTTATACTTTGTGTTGTAATATTGCAAAATATTATTAAATATTATTTGATACTGTATTACCACTTTTACTCCACCTTACTCACTGTGCCTTCATAATTAATTTGATTATTATTTGATTATTATTATTATTTATTATATATTTATTATCTGTTTCGAGATAGGCAAGTTTAGATCGATTGATTGTTTGACCTACTGGCAAATAGAGCGTATTATTATTTGTTTGTGTGATACAAACTGTAAAACTGATTTGAGAAATTGTTCGAAATACTTTGCACTCCTGTGACAGTAGTTTTATATATTATTATAATTATATTATTCAATCAATATTTATTATTTATTATTTATTATTATTTATTTATTAGTACTTATTAACTATTGTTATATTATTTCTATATTTATAAATATTAATGTAAATCACTTAGAAATTAGTACAACAAAAATATGTATTATGATTGTAGATCAATAGTGTATAGTACAGCGTAGTAATAGACAGCATAATAGACAACATAATAGATAGTGTAATTAATAGCGTATATATTAGCATAATCAATAGTGTATAGTACAACGTAGTGAATAGCGTAAAGTACAGTGTAATCAATAACATAATCTATTATGTATATAAAGGATTGAATTTCTTTTCTCTCAATCCTCAGTTAGTCAGTTAATCAATCAATTCTGAAAACTTGAATAACTCATAATAAAAATACTCTGATTTATTATTAAATAATACATTTCTTATTAAATTATTATTTTGTAAGAGTTGGTCTCGTTAACTCTTATTTTGTAGGTGTAATTGTGTGTGTGTTAGTTATATCAATAACTACACTTCTTCAAGAAGCAAATGTATGTGAGCACTTTGTTAAATAAACAGTAATTAAATTAATAATAAATTATAAGACAGAGAACTGTTCTTTATTAAATAGAAATACATTGCCTTATATACTTGTTTTGTACATAATAATAAATAATAATGAATATAAATACATATAATCATAGGTTCTTAGAACCATGTCCGGACTAGGCAATTCATATACATCAGAAAATTTTAATAGGCGTAATATTCCATAAACTTTTTGGTCCATAATTTCTCCGGAGAATTACGACATCCACATAGATCTTTAAAATAATTTTCCAGAAATTTTCGAAATGTAATATTAGATTATTAATACATTGTGAAAAAAAATCACATAAATCTACGTAGATTTTACGTAAAAATTTACGTTTAATTTCAAAAGTTTTCATATTTAATTATTTTCACGATATCAATTTTTACATTAAAATTTTATAATTATTTATTTGCTGTTGACCGTGGTTTAAATGACGGAAACAGACAACTATTAGCAGAGATTAATTTGTATAAGACACACAGTACTATACTTAATTTACTAAAGTTGAAGGATTTATACTATTATTAAGGTATAATTGGGAAGGAATTAAGGTATTGCGGAATTAAGGCGAAAGAGGCAGGGGTGAGGTTTTATAAGAATAAACACTAAGTTTAACAATAATTCACTAAGAATTCAAGCCCAGAACACTAAGCAAGGCTAAATTTATACCAGATAACGAGATCACACAACAAGTTATCTAATATTAAAACAAATACCGAGATCACTAAGCAGGGTATTTAAAAGAATTTCACTAAGAAACTATAAACTAATTATTAAGATCACAAAGCAGAATAATAGTTTATAATAAAGAATAATACTCAGATCACACAGCAAAGTATTATTATAAAGGTTTTTTACGAAGAATTAAATAATAATTCATCAAGAAATATATTATTTAATTAAACTATAAGTTTATTATTGAGTTAATGGACCTTTCTAACCAACTAACTGAAGATTGAAAGAACAGAAATTCAATCCTTTATATACATAATAGATTACGCTATTGATTACGCTATACTCTACTCTATTCACTACGCTATGCTATACACTATTAATTACGCTATCTATTATACTTTTGATTACACTGTACTATACACTATTGATCTACAGTTGTAATATATATTTTGTTATACTAATTTTTAAATGATTTATATAAATACTAATAAATAAATAATAATAAATAATAAATAATAAATATTGATTAAATAATGAAATATAATAATATAATAGACTACTACAGCTAACATTGCATATAATAATATAATAATATAATAATTCTCTTTATTACGTTATATAATAAAAATAATGGGTGTGTTCACATAGAGATTTGGATTTGGATTGGATTAATCCACATATAATCCAGATTGAAGTTTGATTGATCCAATCCAAATGCTGATTAATCCTGTTCACAAAGGTATCCGAAAGTAAATCACATGAGTTTATTTACCAATATTTTAGCCAGTAATATATAAGAAAGTTTGAAAATGTATCATGTGATTTCAATCTACCTCACGAGGTAGATTGAAATTTAAATAATGATTATCCAATCCAGATTGAATTTTGGATTAACGAATCCAATCCATTTTATGTGAACACGATTCATGTAACCTTAACCAATTCAATCCAAATCTAATCTGAATGTGAACACACCCAATATTTATACAAATAATATAAATTCTATAATATAAATAATAATAAATTTTAATTCGAATCTTTCCGCTATTCTTACACCAATGGTATTAAATTCATCTTTGATTTTCACGTACTTACGAAATTTATTTTTTTACTCGAGAATTGATTCTTGTAAGATCCAAATGTCTTAAAAATATATCAAGAAAATTATATTATTAATTCAATTAAATCTATTTTACCTTAATATGTCATTTGAAAATCTCCGAAATGTTACAAATAAGTAAAAATTAAAATTGTAAAAAATAAATTATATTTGCAACTTACATAACTTACATTTAAAAACTCATGCATATAATTATCTTGTCCACTTCATTTTGTTCTAGTAGTCATAATTCTCTAAAAGAAAATAAAGTATTAATTTAATTGTTTTGAAATGCTTCAATAATCTTCGAAAATTTTGTTTTTTGAAATATACAAATATGTAAAATTAAAATTGTCAAGGAATATTATAAATAAATTATACTTGCAACTATACGTGTTGCCCAAATCCCAAATAATTTGGGATTTGGGACGCCAAAATGCACAAATTACTAGTATTTGGGATTTGGGATTTGGGATTTCAGCAAAAGATACTAATTGTAATTTGGAATTTGGGATTTGGGATTTCGGCATTTGGGATTTCGGCATTTGGATTTTGAATTTGGGCGGCAGGTATACTTGCAACTTACATTTAAAAACTCATGCATATAATTCTCTTGTCTACTTCATTTTGTTTTAGTAGCCATAATTCTCGATTTAATTTAATTTTTCTATATCTAAAAGAAAATAAAGTATTAATTTAATTGTTTTGAAATGCTTCGATAATCTTTAAAAACTTTGTTTTTTGAAATATACAAATATGTAAAATTAAAATCAAGGAATATTATAAATAAATTATACTTGCAACTTACATTTAAAAACTTGTGTATATAATCCTCTTCTTTGCTGAAATCGTTGTTTTTTAAAAATATGATTTCGATATTAAAAAGATATCAATACTACATCACAAAAATATCCCTGTGATATTACTATTTAAAATATGACAATTATATCATGACGATATTATAAGGATATCATTATGATATCGTTGCTATATTTATAAATATCACTATGATATTATATAATACCTTCAGGATATTATATAAAACTAAAAAATTTAATATTATTAAATATTTTTCTGATATTGTTTCGAGAATATACAATATCGAAATAATACCAAAATTATATTTTTTTGTTATTAAATGATATCTCTGCGATATTTTGATAAAATTAAATTATGAAATATTGATTTTATTTCACAACGATATCTTTACGATATTTTTAAAAATTCAAAATATTTAAATATCTCAGCGATATTTTTCATTTATTTTTAATATCTTAAAAATATCGAAAGAATATTAATATGATAATTTTTGAAATAATATTTTGATAAAATTAAATTATGAAATATTGATTTTATTTCACAACGATATCTTTACGATATTTTTAAAAATTCAAAATATTTAAATATCTCAGCGATATTTTTCATTTATTTTTAATATCTTAAAAATATCGAAAGAATATTAATATGATAATTTTTTTTTTGAAAAAATATATCTGCGATATTTTGATAAAATTAAATTATGAAATATCAATTTTATTTTGCAACAATATCTTTACAATATTTTTAAAATTCAAAATATTTTAGTGATATTTTTTATTTATTTTTAATATCTTAATGATATTAATATAATAATTTTTCTTTTTAAAATAATATATTTTCACAATATTTTAATAAAATTAAAATTATAAAATATTGATTTTATTTTGCAACGATATTTTTATGATATTTTAAAATTCAAAATATATGATATTAAAAAAATATTAATATGATAATTTTTGAAATAATATTTTGATAAAATTAAAATTATGAAATTATACAAGCATATTTGATCGACATATAGTATATTCTACCTTTAACAAAAATCAAAAGAAGGTTTTGTTTACAGAGTCCTTTAAGCTTTAGATCACTAAGCTCAGTAATCAGGCTAGATCAGGTTAGCGAGGCTGGTACCAAGTCATTACTGGAATTCCACCAGAGTTCGTAAGTAAACTACTCATGTCGATTATGTTCTATAAGGTTTATTCGACTGAACAACCGATGAAGCATCACGGGAACCGGACGATAAGTTACCCAAACTATACACCCTTTTTAGCCTTAAGAAGGGATAGTCCTTATCCGAGTAAGAGCTGCAGTTACTCGAGGTCCTTAGGTTGGACCAAACACATTTGCCTTGTTAAATGGTAGCATAACCATTAACCGTTAATAGTATAAGTTTTCAAATCTATTTATATACACAATTAATAAAATATAAAAATATTATGAAATTAAAAATTTGTTAAATACTCATTTGAAAAATTTTTATTTAAATTATTCAATATTAGGTACAACTTGAGTATATAACAATATTCAATACCTAATCAAGCCACAATCCTAA
The DNA here is from genome assembly GCA_003547095.1 of Diversispora epigaea. Classification (NCBI taxonomy): domain Eukaryota; kingdom Fungi; phylum Glomeromycota; class Glomeromycetes; order Diversisporales; family Diversisporaceae; genus Diversispora; species Diversispora epigaea. The sequence continues at coordinate 346,264 of PQFF01000204.1, forward strand.
TAGGTATAATAAATACCTAATCAAACTAGAACTCTAATAGGTGTGACTTGAATATGTGATATATAATATTTAACATCTAATCAAGCTACGTTAGTTAAATAAATAAATAATTTTATTATGAATTACAATAGAATTTCAATTTTTGTTATTTAATTAGTAAATTATAACCTATTTTATTATCGATATTATTTATTGGGTATTGCTAAATATCACCACAGGTGATTGTTACCACTAGACAAAATTTCATAATTCCTTGATCAACTCTAACCCTAACTTTTCCCAGTGGTGACAATCACCTGTGATGACAATCACCTGTGGTGATATCTAGCAATTTTCTTATTTATTTATTCTATTACCAATATTACCAATATCTATTAAATAATAAATTCTTTTTAATACTTTTATTTATATAATTATAATTATAATATATTATTATATTTTTTCTAATAATTAAAATATTAAAAATAATTAAAATATTAAAAAAAAAAATATGACTGCAAGGTGACCAATTTCTTGCAGAAAAAGAAAAAGAAATTATCGTACTATCGTACTATTGTACTATCGCACTATCGCACTTTTGCACTTTTGCACTTTTGCACTTTNCACTTTCGCACTTTCGCACTTTCGCACTTTCACACTTTCGCAAATTATTACAGGAAGACCTGTGGTCCAGTTTAAACTATAATAATTCGCATTTTCGCACTTTCAAAAATTATTATAGGAAGACCTATGGTCCAGTTTAAACTATAATAATTTTCATGTATAAATTATAATAATTTACACATTTGTACTTTCGTACTTTTTTTTTGGTCAAGAAAAAAAAAACAGAAATGAACAGATTCAATAATCTCAACTTTTCCTAACACTCTGATGGCTTGCATGTCCATACTGAATGAAAAATTTAAGATCCATATCACTGACTATGAATCAGTATCCATTCCCAAGAAAATTAAAAAAAATAACTACTACTATTATTATTTCTAATTATAATTATTGTTATTGAAAACTATTTAATAATAAAAGTCAAATAAATAAATATCAATATCTATTCCTATAAAATAATTACTACTATTATTATTCCTAATTATTATTATTGTTATTGTAAACTATTTAATAATGAAAGTCAGATAAATAAATAATTGATAATACTAATTATATTAATTTAATTACCAATTATTATTATCATTATTATTATTCTTTGTTGCTATTTGTTGAATGTCATTAGTTCTTCCAAACTATTTAAATAATAATATTATTAAAATTGATTGTATTACACTGGTCGAAAATTTATAAAACCTACACCTATCTGGTACCCGATAGGTGTAGGTTTTATAAATTTTCGACCAGTGTTAATTATATTAATTTAATAAAATAAATTATAAAATAAATTATTGTTACCATAATCATTATTATTATCATCATAATTATTATTCTTGTAATTATCATCATCACTATTGTTACTATTATCATTATCACTATTATTATCATTATAACTGTTTAATAATAATAAATATAATTATATTAATTATATTAATTATATTAATTATATTATATTAATTATATTAATTTATTATGAAATGAATATTGTTACTATAATTATTCTTATTACTTGTTTATTATCCTCTATCATTNTAATCAAGCTACGTTAGTTAAATAAATAAATAATTTTATTATGAATTACAATAGAATTTCAATTTTTGTTATTTAATTAGTAAATTATAACCTATTTTATTATCGATATTATTTATTGGGTATTGCTAAATATCACCACAGGTGATTGTTACCACTAGACAAAATTTCATAATTCCTTGATCAACTCTAACCCTAACTTTTCCCAGTGGTGACAATCACCTGTGATGACAATCACCTGTGGTGATATCTAGCAATTTTCTTATTTATTTATTCTATTACCAATATTACCAATATCTATTAAATAATAAATTCTTTTTAATACTTTTATTTATATAATTATAATTATAATATATTATTATATTTTTTCTAATAATTAAAATATTAAAAATAATTAAAATATTAAAAAAAAAAATATGACTGCAAGGTGACCAATTTCTTGCAGAAAAAGAAAAAGAAATTATCGTACTATCGTACTATTGTACTATCGCACTATCGCACTTTTGCACTTTTGCACTTTTGCACTTTTGCACTTTCGCATTTTCGCACTTTCACACTTTCGCACTTTCGCACTTTCGCACTTTCGCACTTTCGCACTTTCACACTTTCGCAAATTATTACAGGAAGACCTGTGGTCCAGTTTAAACTATAATAATTCGCATTTTCGCACTTTCAAAAATTATTATAGGAAGACCTATGGTCCAGTTTAAACTATAATAATTTTCATGTATAAATTATAATAATTTACACATTTGTACTTTCGTACTTTTTTTTTGGTCAAGAAAAAAAAAACAGAAATGAACAGATTCAATAATCTCAACTTTTCCTAACACTCTGATGGCTTGCATGTCCATACTGAATGAAAAATTTAAGATCCATATCACTGACTATGAATCAGTATCCATTCCCAAGAAAATTAAAAAAAATAACTACTACTATTATTATTTCTAATTATAATTATTGTTATTGAAAACTATTTAATAATAAAAGTCAAATAAATAAATATCAATATCTATTCCTATAAAATAATTACTACTATTANTTTAATAAAATAAATTATAAAATAAATTATTGTTACCATAATCATTATTATTATCATCATAATTATTATTCTTGTAATTATCATCATCACTATTGTTACTATTATCATTATCACTATTATTATCATTATAACTGTTTAATAATAATAAATATAATTATATTAATTATATTAATTATATTAATTATATTATATTAATTATATTAATTTATTATGAAATGAATATTGTTACTATAATTATTCTTATTACTTGTTTATTATCCTCTATCATTGGTTTATCGTTGGTCTGTTATTAGTTCATCGTTAACTGTTGTTGATCCTTCGTCGTTATTGGTCCTTTGTCGTTGGTCGTCGTTAATCTTTTGTTGTTAATCCTCTATCTTGGGTCTTTTGTTATTTATCCTTCATTATTGGCCTTTTGTTATTGGCCCTTGTCCTTTATTTTCATTACTATTATTATTATAAACTATTTAAATAATAATATTATTTTTATAAATTATTTATCGCGGTTTTCAAATTAGTGCGATCATGTAAAAAAATCAGTTAATATAATTTATTTGTATTCGAATATCAATAAACAAATATCACATGATTAATAATCATTTTAACCAATAAAAATTTGTAATGTGACGAAACGACTGATCTCATGTGATCGATGATCATTTTTTAACCAATAAAAATTTGGCACGTATTCGCAAATCACGTGACTTCCGCTCGACAAAAATCAAATATTTATATTATTTCTTTATTAAACCCAATAACTTGATATAAAATAATACATTATCGAATCATATCTATTAAACAGTTATCTCTTCTTGCCAAAAATTTATTTATTATAATTATTATAATAAAATAAAATCAATAAAATCATATATGTAATAAAATAACTTGATTTCAAAGATTTATTTATTAAAAATATAACAAATATTATGTTAAAAATAAAAAAATATATATATATTTGTAAATATAAAGGTTATAGAAAGCCTTTTTAATCAAATAAGTAAATATATTCGCAAGGTAATCAATAGTAATCGTTTTTAGTCGTTTTGTAATCGGTTTTAGTCGTTTTGTAATCGGTTTTTAGTCATTTTGTAATCGGTATAAAGACTATATACAAAGGCATTAAAAAAAAGANTTCGCAAATTATTACAGGAAGACCTGTGGTCCAGTTTAAACTATAATAATTCGCATTTTCGCACTTTCAAAAATTATTATAGGAAGACCTATGGTCCAGTTTAAACTATAATAATTTTCATGTATAAATTATAATAATTTACACATTTGTACTTTCGTACTTTTTTTTTGGTCAAGAAAAAAAAAACAGAAATGAACAGATTCAATAATCTCAACTTTTCCTAACACTCTGATGGCTTGCATGTCCATACTGAATGAAAAATTTAAGATCCATATCACTGACTATGAATCAGTATCCATTCCCAAGAAAATTAAAAAAAATAACTACTACTATTATTATTTCTAATTATAATTATTGTTATTGAAAACTATTTAATAATAAAAGTCAAATAAATAAATATCAATATCTATTCCTATAAAATAATTACTACTATTATTATTCCTAATTATTATTATTGTTATTGTAAACTATTTAATAATGAAAGTCAGATAAATAAATAATTGATAATACTAATTATATTAATTTAATTACCAATTATTATTATCATTATTATTATTCTTTGTTGCTATTTGTTGAATGTCATTAGTTCTTCCAAACTATTTAAATAATAATATTATTAAAATTGATTGTATTACACTGGTCGAAAATTTATAAAACCTACACCTATCTGGTACCCGATAGGTGTAGGTTTTATAAATTTTCGACCAGTGTTAATTATATTAATTTAATAAAATAAATTATAAAATAAATTATTGTTACCATAATCATTATTANATTAATTTGCGTAACTTGATAATCAGTTTTAATAATTTTTTTTAGAATATTATTGTAATAAACTAATAAAATAAAATTATTATTGTAATAACTAATAAAATAAAATTATTATTATTAAATTATTTTAATATCCAAAAACTTTCCATTACGTTCAAAATGGAACTAAAATAAAATGAGTTTAAAGTAAGGTAAAAAATATAAGAAATGAAATAAATGGAGGTAATAAGATAAATAATAGTAGTGAGATAAACAAAAGAAGCAAGATGAATAAAGTAACAAGATAAATAGTGAAGTGAGATAAGGGAGGAAATTAAAAAAAAGGAAGAGGCGATGAAGTAAAGAAAAAAATTAATATGAAAGAAAAACTAAATAATAATTATTTCTTTATTTTCAGTTTATAATAATGAACAATCGATAAATGAAGATAATGATAATAATAATGGTAATTATTTATTTTTATAATTATTACTATTATCGCGGTTTTCAAATTAGTGCGATCATGTAAAAAAATCAGTTAATATAATTTATTTGTATTCGAATATCAATAAACAAATATCACATGATTAATAATCATTTTAACCAATAAAAATTTGTAATGTGACGAAACGACTGATCTCATGTGATCGATGATCATTTTTTAACCAATAAAAATTTGGCACGTATTCGCAAATCACGTGACTTCCGCTCGACAAAAATCAAATATTTATATTATTTCTTTATTAAACCCAATAACTTGATATAAAATAATACATTATCGAATCATATCTATTAAACAGTTATCTCTTCTTGCCAAAAATTTATTTATTATAATTATTATAATAAAATAAAATCAATAAAATCATATATGTAATAAAATAACTTGATTTCAAAGATTTATTTATTAAAAATATAACAAATATTATGTTAAAAATAAAAAAATATATATATATTTGTAAATATAAAGGTTATAGAAAGCCTTTTTAATCAAATAAGTAAATATATTCGCAAGGTAATCAATAGTAATCGTTTTTAGTCGTTTTGTAATCGGTTTTAGTCGTTTTGTAATCGGTTTTTAGTCATTTTGTAATCGGTATAAAGACTATATACAAAGGCATTAAAAAAAAGATCAAAATGCAATAAATAGATGTGCAGATGACTCATCTATCATTAATGTTTGTTTAATCTGTAAATCATATGTAATACAAATACTTTTATATATATCATATGGTTTTGTATTCGGCATTCGATTTTTATAAAAATCGATTAACATCACATGATCGCACTAATTTGAAAACCGCGATAATAGTAATAATTATAAAAATAAATAATTACCATTATTATTATCATTATCTTCATTTATCGATTGTTCATTATTATAAACTGAAAATAAAGAAATAATTATTATTTAGTTTTTCTTTCATATTAATTTTTTTCTTTACTTCATCGCCTCTTCCTTTTTTTTAATTTCCTCCCTTATCTCACTTCACTATTTATCTTGTTACTTTATTCATCTTGCTTCTTTTGTTTATCTCACTACTATTATTTATCTTATTACCTCCATTTATTTCATTTCTTATATTTTTTACCTTACTTTAAACTCATTTTATTTTAGTTCCATTTTGAACGTAATGGAAAGTTTTTGGATATTAAAATAATTTAATAATAATAATTTTATTTTATTAGTTATTACAATAATAATTTTATTTTATTAGTTTATTACAATAATATTCTAAAAAAAATTATTAAAACTGATTATCAAGTTACGCAAATTAATCTTCGCGATGTACAGGCTGAAAGGTACATCAGGAAATTTTCTTATTTTAATTTAGCCAATGAAATCATGTTACACTTATAAACAAATGTGATAAAAAAAATTTATTTAAATTTTAACTTCTAAAATATCTTTTTTAAAAATTTAAGAAGAATAATAATAATAAAACTGTGGAGGCAAGAATCGTGGAAGTTAAATAATAATANCCTCCCTTATCTCACTTCACTATTTATCTTGTTACTTTATTCATCTTGCTTCTTTTGTTTATCTCACTACTATTATTTATCTTATTACCTCCATTTATTTCATTTCTTATATTTTTTACCTTACTTTAAACTCATTTTATTTTAGTTCCATTTTGAACGTAATGGAAAGTTTTTGGATATTAAAATAATTTAATAATAATAATTTTATTTTATTAGTTATTACAATAATAATTTTATTTTATTAGTTTATTACAATAATATTCTAAAAAAAATTATTAAAACTGATTATCAAGTTACGCAAATTAATCTTCGCGATGTACAGGCTGAAAGGTACATCAGGAAATTTTCTTATTTTAATTTAGCCAATGAAATCATGTTACACTTATAAACAAATGTGATAAAAAAAATTTATTTAAATTTTAACTTCTAAAATATCTTTTTTAAAAATTTAAGAAGAATAATAATAATAAAACTGTGGAGGCAAGAATCGTGGAAGTTAAATAATAATAATAATAAAACCGTGGTGCAAGGCTAAATAATAATAATAATAATAATAATAAACCGTAGGGTTATAATAATAATAATAATAATAATAATAATAAAACCAAGGTCCTCATACTGTCTTTCGTTAATTTCTGTGGCTGACCATGTTACTATATCAAGCTATACATGTTGCCCAAATCCCAAATAATTTGGAATTTGAGACATCAAAATGCACAAATTACTAGTATTTGGAATTTGGAATTTGGGATTTTGGCAAAAAATACTAATTATAATTTTGGGCAAGAATCGTGGTTAAATAATAATAATAATAATAAAACTGTGAGGCAAGAATCATGAGGGATAAATAATAATAATAATAATAATAATAAAACCATAGGGACAAGAATTATGGGGCTAAAAATTGTGGGAGACAAAGAAAGAAGAAAAAGAAGAATAATAATAAAACTACTGGACTATAATAATAATAATAATAATAATAATAATAATAATAATAAAACCGTGGGGGCTAAATAATAATAATAATAATAATAAAATCATGGGGCTATAATAATAATAATAATAATAATAAAACCATAGGGACAAGAATCGTGGGGGCTAAAAATCGTGGGAGAAGAAAAAGAAGAATAATAATAAAACCGCAGGGGCTGTAATAATAATAATAATAATAATAATAAGAATCGTGGAGGCTAAATAATAATAATAATAATAAAACCGTGGGGTTATAATAATAATAATAATAATAATATAATAATAATAATAATAATAATAATAATAATAATAATAATAATAATAATAATAATAATAATAATAATAATATAATAATAATAATAATAATAATAATAATAATAATAATAATAAAACCATGGGAATCACGAGGGTTATAATAATAATAATAATAATAATAATAAAACAGT
>PQFF01000204.1:374160-390273 GCA_003547095.1 Diversispora epigaea
ATCAGATTCAGATTCAGTTTCATCAGATTCGAATTTAGATTCTTCAGTTTCAAATTCAGGTTCTCTGGATGCGGGCTCTTCATATTGTATAGATGCGTGTTCCTCGAATGTTAGACTATCAATATTTTGCGGACGTTCATCTATTTTAACTTTATAATTTATATTGGTTACATATATTTGATAATAATCGAAAGATTATAATAAGAAATTTTCACACTTTGTATAATGTCATTGATTCTGTTGCTTCTTGGACTAGACCTAGATTCATCATCCGATATATAAATTATTTCATTATTTCGATTATCTTTGCTATTATCCTATATAAATAAAGTATTATTAAAAATTAATAATATTATATAACAAATTTTATAATATTTCATTAATATTAATTACTTCTTGCTCAGACATAATGATATCGGATTCATTTTGAATAAAAATTTCTTCAGAACTACTTGAAGCATAATTTTCGGAACATCTTTTAACGTGCTGACTGTAAGCAGAACGGTTTGAAAGAACACGATTACAAAAAGGACATGCAAAAGCCATTATTATCGTTAAATGAATAATTAATAGGAATGGTTAATAAAATGATTCATTTAAATACTTAATACTTGTGAATTTCTAAATTTGAAAATTTATTACTTGTTTATTACTGATTTAAAACGTAATACAACGTTATTATAATTCTATACTACAAAATTATCTATATTAAATACATATTTAATCAGAATTCTTCAAGAACTTCATAAAATTTATAAATTATAAAAAATATTCATAATATATTTTAATTATTGTAAAAAAGAAGTTTATTTGAAAATAATATAATACTTTCTCAAACAAAGGAAGAAAATGTCGTGAAACACGTAATATAGAAGGAATTTGTCGGATTCGTAGTCATAAGATATTTTAAAAATGATACTCCTCATTACATTAAAGGAAGGAAATATATATGTAATATTATATAGAAGGAATTTGATGGGGATAGATAAACAAATCTGTGAGAAAATTAGATATTAGATTAAAAATAAAATATTCCATTATTAAAAAACTGGTTATACTGTTTATGCATGATCAGGAATGATCTGCGTTATCGATTATCAAATGGTAAAATACTATTTAAACCCTTACCCCATAAAGGTTGTTTACTTACCACAAAAAATGAAGGGATAACTTTAAGAGAAAAATTTCGGAACGAAAGTTTCGAAATTTTTTTTTAAATTATACACGCAAATAATTAATTTTTTTTTGTTTCACTTTACAATATGATGCTAAGTAATTACAAAAATCCTTTATTTACATTATTTATATTAAATATAATAAACAATATATAAATATTTTCAACTGAACTTTTCGAACAAAAATGTTATATAACGTAATACTAACGTTATATTCTAATATTTTTAAGTCAACCTAACAAAGTCCTTTTCAGAAAATACCTTTTTTTTTACTTTTCAACAAAATTTTTTTTCAATTTCAACTAACTATACTTAAGAGTCAAGATAGCCTGCTACAAATATCGCATGAGAAAAAAGAATGGTAAATATAAATATTTAATTTATTTGTTAAAGAAGTAGAGATAAATCTATATAAAGAGTATTATTTGAGATAAAATAATGTCAAAATATTATTTAAAGAAGAGAAATTATAATAATATATATATAACGAAACATTTCGTTATATATTGAAATATGAAATAAATAAAAATATATTTTATTACTATATTATACAAAGCCACGTAATACAAAAAAACCCAAAAAAAACAATAACAATGACAATGAAGCACCAGAAGCAACAGTGACATCATCATCAATGCCAGTTTCAACTACAAAATCTGCTTCGGTATTTGCTCTCTTATCAAAATCAGCATCAAGATCCATAGCAACAACAAAATCAACTTCAACTTCAAAATTGAAATCAAACTCAACCTCAACAAAATCAACTTGTTCCGCTTCAACTCTTACCGCGTTAACTCCTACTGCATCAACTCAATCCGCATCTTCTCTAATCCCCACAAGAAGATTCCAAGAATCATTTTCATTGGATGTTGAAGCAAACAAAAAAAAGAAAACCAATAAATTTGAAGGTAATAAACGTTATATATCGGTTTAAAAGATAATTAAATATATTATAATATAATTAATGTTGAATTTCTTTAATTTAGATGAAAAAACAAATCAAAAAATAATGAATACACTATTGGAAATAAAAAAAGACATTACTGGAATAAAAAAAGAAATCTCTGAAATACACAAAAGTGTAGATAATTCCAAAGAAAAAAATAAGGAAGTGGAAGAATCATATTTAAATGTAAGAATAATGTTATACTTTATTTTTCTTTATGTATATAAATAAAAATTAATTTTAAATATTTTTACAGAAAATAGCCCAAACTGTATCGAAACCTTTTATTGAAACAGATATGTATCCGGATATTGAAAAACTAAAAGAAGAAACAAAGAACTACTTAAATTCAAACGATCCCGAATTTCTTGCAAAATGTTCAGAGAAAAAATGGGATCATTTTTTGAAAAAAAAATTCATGGAAAGGTAAATAATTTAATTAATAATTTATCGTATATCAAATGACATTTAGTGAAATATGACGTTAGATAACGTTTTATAATATAGATGCTATTGAAACTTCGATCAATGAGAGGTAATATGGTTGCCAAAATTAAATCGGCAATATTTTCTACCTTTGGTGAAGATTCGCTACCAAATATTAATAACAACACTACGCAAAAAGATATAATGGATTGGAAGGAAAAAAAAGAAGTTAGAAAAGCATTTGAAAAATTACATAAAAAAATAAATAATGACAACGATGAAGAAACACCAACATGGTGTAATAAAATATTGCAGAAAGCATTTTCAAATCCTGATAAGGTAGGAAAACCTCTCCTCGCGTTCGCCGTAGGAGTAATTGAAATAATTCTTGATCCTGATAATAGAGGTATAAAAGTAAAAGACGAAATAATGAAATCAAAAATAAGAAAAAATATAGTAAGTTTAATTTAAATATTATTAATTTATTGAAGACTCCGGAAAAAATAAAAAAAAAAAGTGTTAAATATCGTTATAATTTAGGATAAAATCGAAAATGGAAATATCTATATTTCATCATCATCCTCGGAATCATCCTCAAAATCAGAAAAGGATAACAATAACAATACGAATGAAGACAACGAAGATGTTGGTGTAATTTATATTGACTCTAATGAAGAAAACGATATAAATTTATTTTAAATGGACGATGAAAGCGAAATGGAATAAAAAAATTAAGTATGTTTATTACTTTAATATTTTAAAAAAATTTGTAACGAATTAATATTTATTAATATATTTCTTTATCATACATATAATAAAATAATATATAATTATAATAAATGTAATATAATAATTAATAAAAGAAAATAATAAAGATTGAAAATCAAATTTTAAATTCAAAAAAAATGTAATATTTTGAAAAAATAAAAATAAATTAAATATAAAAAACGTTATTTAACGCTAAACGCTATTAAATGATGTTTAAATATTATTATATATCGCCGTTTTATAGTGTAAAATGAACATTTCGTACTTTTAACGTTATTAAACGCTTCTGACTAACGATATACGAACGCCGATATACAACGTTATTAATACGAAACGTTTGTAATACGTTATAAAACGGCGATATATAACGTTATATATACACCGTTCATAAACATAGTACGAACAGCACGTATTTATAGCGTACTAGAACGTTATATTCTAGTACGTAGGTGTCATTCTAGAACGTAATACGAACGTTCCGTTCATATAACGTTATAGAACGTTATATAAAAATTACTGATGTAATAAAACCGTGGGAGCTATAATAATAATAATAATAATAAAACCGCAGGGCTATAATAATAATAATAATAATAATAATAATAATAATAATAAAACTGCGGGGGCTATAATAATAATAATAATAATAAAACTATAGGGATAAGAATCGTGGAAGACAAAACAGTGGGAGCAAGAATCGTAAGGGCTAAAAATTGTAAGAGACAAAGGAACTGTGAAGTAAGAAGAAGAATAATAATAATAACAAAACTGCGGGGCTATAATAATAATAATAATAAAACTGTGGGGGCTATAATAATAATAATAATAATAATAACGCGACATATGGCTGAAAGGTAAGTTATTTTTTTTATTTTTTTTATTTTTAAAAAAATAAAAAAAAATTTATACTTACCTTGTTTTCTTCCTTATCTTTCTTTTTTTTAGTTCGTAGAATCTAAATGGGTTTTGTGGAGGTCAAAATGGGCTTCGCGAAGATTGAAATGGACTTTGTGACGTACGGCTGAAAGGTTTTTATTTTTTTTATTATATAATTATAATTATAATAATTATAATAATTATAATAATAATTATAATTATAATCATCAGGAAATTTTTAAGGGCGAATATATCCAGGTTTATTCGCTATTAATAAAACTGAATTATATCTGGATATATTCGCAATTTATCTGAATATAATCTGAATATATTCGGTGTAACATATGAATTAATCCGGATAAATGCGGATTAATCTGGATTAATGTGATTTATGCGGATAAACCTGGGGGTGGGCAATTATATCCGGATATATTCGTCTTTAAAAATTTCCTGATGATAATTATAATAATTATAATAATAATTATAATTATTCTCAATCTTTTAGCAACAGAGGGTATTTCTTTAGAATGTACGGTCATAAATCAATCAATTCAAGTCCCATATAGGGAAATAACTAACATAAAGACTTTTATGGAAGACGAAAGGTAATATATTGATACCATATATATATTATATGAAAATAATATCAATTTTATATCGTTATAATTATTAAAACAGGACAAATTTTAAAATATTAAAAATATATCGATACAATATATTTTCCATATAAAACTAATATCGATTCTATATAGAATAAATTTTAATATATCGATACGATATATTTTTTATATTATTATGATTATTAAAATAAAACAAAATATCGAAAATATATTGACACAATATATTTTCTATATAAAACTAATATCAATTTTATTATTTCTAAAAATTTAATAATAAAATAATTTTAAAAAAATAAATCGCAATTATATCACATTGATATCGTGGTAACATTTAATAACATCAAAATAATATCTTCAAGATATTTTTTATATTTATTACGATTGTCGTAATAAATATAAAAAATATTTCAGAGATATTATTTCGATATTATATAATATCAAATTGATATCGATTTAATATCATATCGATATTTTTGAAAAACAACAATTTCAGTAAAGTTGTCCACTTCATTTTGTTTTAGTAGCCATAATTCTCAATTTAATTTAATCTTTCTATATCTAAAAGAAAATAAAGTATTAATTTAAATCATTTTGAAATCCTTCGAAAAAATTATTAAATCTAAATTATTAACAAACCAGTTTTAATTCGAAACACTTTGAAAAATAACGTAAAGTACATAAATAAAGTATTAATATATTACATAAATAAAGTTAAAGTATTAATATAAACCATTGTTTAATTATATATTTTCTATAATTGTAAAGTAATTCATAATCTTTAATATATTTTCAAAAAATAATGCTTTCAATAGTAATTACAACTCATATTTAAAATAACAAATACCCGTAGTAAAAATTAAGAAATAGTTTAGAGTGTTTTATCTTGATATAGTTAAAAAAATTTGTTTTTTTATATGAATGACAGTTGTTTTCTTGCTATAGTTAATCTAAATAAAAGGAAATCAAGAATTTATTATAGAGAATATATAGAAGCATACTATAAAATATACCTTGGGATTTGCATTTATAGAGAGTGCATTTAGAGAGAATAAATATAATAAGTTATTATTATGTATGTATGGTACATTTAGAGACACTTGTTGATGTATACGCAATGTAGTGAAATTAAGTTGTAAATAAAAAATCATATTTTGTTTATATATAATTTTTATGTTATACAAACTATAAATTAGATTTTCAAATAATATTATTTTATTATTAAATTTTACTACAAATATTTTTTTTATATTAAGATGCACTGAATATTATTTATATTATTTGCAATAATACTTTTAATTTTCAGATAGTTCCGAATTATTTTCTTCATTATTATTTTCTTCTTCATCTTTATTTTCATATGATCTTTTTTTCATATTTTTTATCGCAAGTATTTCTGCATTTTCTCGCATTTTTTTGAGAGGTAAAAAGGTAATCTCCTTTTCGATTCTAGACTTTTTGTTTTTACGTGATTCATTTCTTGGTGCTAGTAATGGTGACGGTGGTGGTGACTCGTTTTCAGATTCGTCTGAAGAGTTACAAAACTCTTCTTCATTGTTTAATTTAAGCTATAAAATTTGTTAGAAAACTTAGTAATGGAAATTTAAAGAAAAAATATTATTAAAGAGAATACTTACTAAATTTTCTTCATATTTTTTCTTAATAATATCCTCAGTTATCTTTACATAACAATTATTAGGATTAAGAATTATTTGAGTAATCGCGATCGCCCATGCTATGTGAACATTCAAAACATCGCATGATTCGCTCCACACTTTATCAATTATACAACTCATATAAGTTGTTTCGGGATCTTTTTTATCAATGGGCTTGAAAATGTTTTTATAACATTCTTTTACGGCTGGCAATTTCTTCCATTCAGAAACTTTTTCGAACTTCGTACTATTGATTGATAACAATGAAAAAACTTCATGTATGACAGTTTTTACTTTTATATTCAGTCCCCCCGGATACTTTGAAGCTTTTTGATCATCTATTAAATATTTTCATTTTAATTAATTACAAATCTAAATTTAATTTAATATGTATTTTAAAGAAAGACTTTTATTACAGATTTTCTGATTGTTTTTTTGAAAAAAGATATCCATCTTTTTGTTCCTAACGATCTGTAGAATTCCGGAAATGTCTCTTGGACATATTTTTCTGCGGATTCTTAGAATTCCTTTAGTGTGGGGTAGATACAAGTTTGGAAAAGTTTCCTCGCGAAGTTAGCAATAATTCGCTATATAAAAAGTTATTAGTTATAGAATATAATTATAATAGTAATCTTTTGAAAACATTTAGAAATAAAAATTACTTCATTAAAATCTTTATCTTTTATGTTGAAACTAATATCAGCATCTAATTTTTTAATGTCAATTTTGATAGAGTCTTGGTTTTTAATCACAAGATCAATTTTTTTCTCAAGATCAATAATTTTATGATATATTTTTGCTATAATTTGATCGTTACTGCCTATAACTTCACGATTTCGAATAGATCTAGATCTTGAGCTTGGAATTAGAGCAGTTTGAGTAGCTGTTATTGAAGTATAAGTTGGAGAAGTTGCAGTAGTTGAGACGGTTACGATAATTGGGGTAGTTACAGTAGTTGGAGAAGTCACAGTAGTTGAAGAGGTCACAGTAGTTGGAGCAGTTGCGATAGTTGGAGTAGTTCTATGAGAAAAACGTTTCTTGTAGTTGGGCATGATTCTCTTAAGCCAAATTTGAATTCTCATTTATTAATATTATTTTTTTCATATTATTATGAAAGTGCATTATAACATAAAGATATATATAGAATTTTATTATTAATATTAAGTACTGGTAAAAATAATCTCAAATATACTTACTTGAATTTTAACGTAGAGATACGAAATATTGAAAAGAATTTTGGTATGAAAAATCAACGAAAAACAGTAAAAAAATAAAAAAAATGGGATAATTTGCGGTGTAGGAAGTTAAATGATAAAAAAACATTATGAAAGATTGTATATTTAAAAGAATGTATTAGTTATTATTATTTTCACAAAGTGTAAAGTGTCGAAAGCATTTCAATATCATATCCCTAGAGGAGAATGAGATATTGATTTTCATTATATCAGGATTTATATTATATTTTGTAAGGTTAGTTATATCAAGTATATCAATGCGCATTTATTATCCAAAAAAGATTATAATCTTTATCTTTATTTCCTGTTATATCATGAAATATTGTAAAAATATATTCTTATTTATCATAAATTATAACAAGTGATAATGTCTTTATTTTCTTGTTATATCACGAAATATAAAAAAAATAAAATATCAATTTATTGTATCTTATTTACCATAAATTATATTATGAAATATAATTATTTAATACAAAATAAAGGAATATTCTTATTTATCATAAATTATAACTAGTGATATGTCTTTATTTTCTTGCTATATCACGAAATATAGTGAAAATAAAAAATAATTCTTATTTATTATGACATTTATTGATATAGAAAAGCAAAACATTTGAATAATTTTCTTATTGTTGTAAAAAGAAAAAAAAATAAAATTAAAAAAATATATAAGTATAATGAAAAAGAACAGTTAAAAGTATCTTAAAATTTCAAAAAATTTAATTTTTAAAAAATATCTACAAGTTATAAATGTTCTTATTGCAATGTTCATTATTTTTCTAATTGTAATTCATATTCCCAACATGTAAATAGATATATAAACCTTTATGATGTTAGTACAGAAGAATCTAATACAGAAGTTTCAGAAGTCACTGATATGTTATTAGATAATGATGATTTTAATCGTATAGAAGAAAGACAAAGTGTTCAAGAAATAGAAAATTTACCATCAGGTTCAAAGATAACAGATCTATTTGAATATAGTGATTATGATGCTGATGCTTCAGTTTCATTAGAAGTTATCAGTAATATTCCAGAACGTTTTAAAGAAATTTTGTCTGAAAGTTTGCGAAATAAAGACTTAGATGTCGAAAATTTACAAAATGAAGATTCAAATATCAAACGTTTACAGAATGAAGACTTAGATGTCAGAAGTGAAAGTTCACGAAATGAAGATTCAGACGTTGAAAAGTTTCCAAATGAATCTTATACCGATTTGATAACTCTTGTTACAAAATATAATTTAAATAACAAAGCCGGCAATGCAATTATCAAATTTTTTAATAAGCATTCCAATTTATCCATTTCTCCCCTTCCTAAAAATATTAAAACGGGTTGAAAGTATATGGATAAAATGAATTTATCACGATTATTAAATTATAAACATCGTATATTAGTACATAATAATAAAAAATACTTTATAAATTATCAACCAGTTATAAAATGTATAGAAAATCTTTTATCAAATCTGAAAATTTCCTAGCTTTTTGTGTATGATTACAAAAAATTGGAAGTAAAAAATTTTATTCATTGTTTATACTGACACAAGTTAAAGATTACTAAACATATTATACATATTATTATAGATTGAAAATGAACAATCATATGGAGAACAATATACTGGAAACTGGTAGAAAAAAGCAAAAGAATCAATCCTATCAGTAGCATACATTTTGTCTATCATCTTTTATTCAGATGCAACTACAACTACAACTGACACCTTGGGTAAGGGGTCACTTCATCCTATATATATTTCTCTTGGCAATATTTCCACATGGAGAAAAAATAAAGAAGATGCAAACAGTTATTGGGATACTTTCCGATTTTATCTGCTAAAGATAAAAAAGAAAAAAAATCCTCTGAATTTAAAAAATTAGTTTGCGAAACCTTTCACAATTCTATTAAATTTCTTTTGGATCCATTATTTACAAATAATGATGATGATGGCGATGGCATTGAATTAAAAATTGATAACGAAATTTTCTGGTTTTTTCCGAGAGTTTCTACAATAATATGCGATTGGCCAGAAGCACGTACTTTTTCGTTAACTTATAAATCAACAAATTCAAACTATCTTTACCATTTTTGTCTAGTATCAAAAGAAAATTTAAATAATATACGTTTAAGGGATGATCAGATGGTACTTCGTAACAAAGAAAATATGTTACAATATTATAATAACGGTACAACTGAAAAAGCTAGTTTGGAACCAGTTTTTATTTATTTTTGAAATATTCCGTAAGTTTTCATGATACTCTTTTATATTGTTGAGTACATTCTAACTTTATATTATTTTTAATTTAGAAATATAAATGTTTACGTTGCCACTGTACCCGATAGAATGCATCACTTGGATTTAGGTTTGTATCGCTACTATACTTGCACGCAAAATTATTTTGGGGCCCCGAAATTGCAATTTTGGAGAAAAAAGTCGAAATAGTTTTTTATAGAAGACGAAATTATTTTACTTAAAACCCGAAATTTTTTGACTACCCAGATTTATTCTTTGATTAAAGATACACATAACTGGGTATTTTTTTTACTTCCATATATAGAATAGATTCTGTATAAACCTCAAAAAGTCGAAATACCTCAAAAATTCAAAATCAATTTTGGGAACATGTATAATCGCTACCAAATAGAGTTTACTAAAAAATTATTATTTGAAGCTGAAGGAAGATCATTAGTGGATAAAATGAACCGGAGAATTACATTAATTCCGAGACGTCCGGAACTAAAAATATTTTCAGGAGGATTACAATTGATAGCTCTTTTAACAGCAGATAATTATAGAAATATTATGAAGGTGATGATATTTGTAGTTGATGATTTATTAAATAAGGATCTTTCAGAAATTTACGTGAAATGAAACAAAATGTACTTATTAAGTCAACAGGAAACGTTTAAAGAAAGTGATCTGAAAAATTTTCAGGAAGCAATTGAAAAATAGGCTAATCTATTTATTAAATTATTTGGTCAATTTTCGAATTCTGATTTTAAACTACCAAAGTTACATTCATGGGTTCATCATATTGTTGATACTATTCGTGAATTCGGAGCCATAAATGGATATATTACAGAAACTTACGAAGTCTTACACAAGACATATGTTAAAATTTCATATCGTCTCAGTAATAAAAAAGATGTGGAAGAGCAAATGATGAAAACCGTAAATATTAACATAAATTATCATGTAAAATTATAAAAATAATGGAAAATCTCTAATAAAAAATTTTTTTATTTAGATACAGCGAAAAGCGATAATTAAGCAAAACGACTTTAAAAAAAAGTTCAAAACTCCACTCAAATTTAATTATTCTTCGAAGTTATTTGAATTTGATATTTCGGAAGCTTTTGAATTTATTGATAAATATAAAAATGAAACAAATTTAGATGAAAAAATAATAAAAGGCTTAGATCATTTTATTCAAAGTTTGGACTCATATTTTGATCTGCTTAAGATTTCAACTGCGCAGGGTTGTCACATAAAAATATATAGATCTGTAACTTTGGAAAATCGTACAATATTACGTACAACAAACATGTTTCACAAGCGGCCATGGTTTAGTAATATCTCTGTAACTATAAATGATGAAGAACTTTTTGAATATCAATCTGATAATGGAATTTGTTACGCACAAGTATATATTATTACACATCAGTAAATTTTTTTAAACGTAAGCCTTCGAAGTCCTTCACTCCGATNCATATCGTCTCAGTAATAAAAAAGATGTGGAAGAGCAAATGATGAAAACCGTAAATATTAACATAAATTATCATGTAAAATTATAAAAATAATGGAAAATCTCTAATAAAAAATTTTTTTATTTAGATACAGCGAAAAGCGATAATTAAGCAAAACGACTTTAAAAAAAAGTTCAAAACTCCACTCAAATTTAATTATTCTTCGAAGTTATTTGAATTTGATATTTCGGAAGCTTTTGAATTTATTGATAAATATAAAAATGAAACAAATTTAGATGAAAAAATAATAAAAGGCTTAGATCATTTTATTCAAAGTTTGGACTCATATTTTGATCTGCTTAAGATTTCAACTGCGCAGGGTTGTCACATAAAAATATATAGATCTGTAACTTTGGAAAATCGTACAATATTACGTACAACAAACATGTTTCACAAGCGGCCATGGTTTAGTAATATCTCTGTAACTATAAATGATGAAGAACTTTTTGAATATCAATCTGATAATGGAATTTGTTACGCACAAGTATATATTATTACACATCAGTAAATTTTTTTAAACGTAAGCCTTCGAAGTCCTTCACTCCGATAACCTTCGAATACCTCCAACATAAACGTAATATTTACGAAGATTATTGGTACCAAAAACCTTTATTTTTATTAATAAAACGTAATACTCCGGAGGTTATTGATATTGATGACCTTTAATAACCTTTACTTTATCATAATAAACGTAATATTTGCAAAGGTTATTAGTCCGATAACCTTCAATAACCTTTGAAAACGAAATTATTACAATAACCTTCGACATAAAAAATTTCCTGATGCAATAATTCTAATTAATAAAATATGTAAATTATTTGACTTTATTTTATTTTATTTATTTAGATATTACTTATAATAGAAGTATTTTTAAAGAAAGAAAAATTATTGCATCTTGTACTTGTACAATGATACGATTTTATATCTAAAAGAACTCTATTTGTTTATGGCTGTCCTTTGTTGAAATTGACTGAGGTATACAATTTTATAGAAATAGAAGCAATAAAAGATATAGTTCATATAGTTCTTCAATTTGATAAGACTAATGAATATTTAGTAAATAAATATCTATTTTAAGTTGTATTATTTTGGAATATTCCGTATTATTATATTTTTAAAAAAAAATATTATTATTTTATATTAATAAATTCAATCTTTATTTCGCATTTATCCACATTATTTTTAAAAATATATAATTATTTTATCTATATTTTTTTTTGAAAAAAAAAATAAATATAAATTATAATTATGTAATTAAATATAATATTCGAAGACTTTAGTATTGTTCAATTAAAAATCAGAAAATTTGTTGCTAATAATGAATATAATTTTAATTAATTTTGTAAGTTGCAGAGATATTTAATTGCTGATCCGCCGATCAATCGGACCACCTAATCTAAATTTAATATATAATCGTTGCATTAATTAATAATAATAAAATGCGCTTTTCGCTCGAATTTTCACGTCCAGTCTATTATGTCTATTCAAAATTATAAAAGACAACTGTTAGCCCCTGGCATTATTATTCAGAAACTACATTACGGACCTTTTGCTGTTGGCTGGTGGGTTTTTATAAAAACAAAACCAACTCAAAATAAACAAACATGTATTCCAATACGTGTTAATATGAGAATTAAATTTGAACTCAACCAAAAAGAATTTATTATCCGAGTAGTTGATAATAATTGGAAGCTTGGTTATGTATGTGAGTTAGATACAGAAGCTATAATTTACTTAACATCAAGTGCAACAATAAACGAAACTTACAAGAAAATTTTTAATGCAAAGACACGTTTTTCTGAACCAAGTGTTTTAGGTTTTGATAATGAAATAATAGCTAAGCAGTTACTAGCTTAAGTTTTGTTTTTTCCATTTCAAATTATTATTCAGGATATTACAATTTTTGTGATAGCACTTGGTAGCTCAGATCAAGTAGAATGGAATTTTGCAGGTTCTGGTTATCGTTTATCCTTTTTTCATAAGTATCGCGGACAACACTCTTTAATACACCAATCAATAATGAATATGGAATGTAGAATAGACATATATCATCAAGAAATTAAAATTCAAACTTATACTGGAAAATCCCCGAGTGATGTTTGGACAAAACCAAATATTTTGAAAAGTTTTGATGGCAAAGATTTATTTGGATTATGTAATTAACTCGTCATAGAAGCCATTCGAAATTACATAAACATACCATATTGCAAAGCATGTGACTGGAATAATATTGAAATAATGACACAAGCTTTCGAAAAGTATCTAAAGAGGAGAATATCAGTTGTCAATTTAAATTGGCACCTGTTTTTTACTAAATGGAAACAACAATCAACAACTATTATCGAATTTTCTTCCCACCTTGCTTCTATATATCCAGCAGATTTTGAATTTACCAACACTATATTAGGAGCATGGAAATCAATGATGCGATATGTTGGATGTACTGATATAACACCTTATAAAAAAAAAGAATCGAATGTAAGTTATTAATTATTAGATCGCTAGTACTATATATTAACTAATAACCTATCTTATATAATAGCTTGAATTTTGGATGTGTGCAGAAGATCCATCAAGTGATCGTGCTTCAATACTTTATTTGTATACAAAAAACCTTCTAAACAATATTCCGTACAATCCATCAGAAGCAGAAATATCAGTAAGGAATCAAGATCTTCAAAATAAAGTTGATCAGTTTTGGAATTGTTTCAATACTTCTATTAAAATGAACAAGCGTGGTTTGGATGGTAAACAAAGAATATTATCAGTAATTGCTAATGATTTTGGACGTCATTAAATAAAAGAAAATTTGAAAGTGAGTTTAGGAAAATCATTTATTAATCTTTAGTAATCAAACTTTCTTATTAACAATAGACTAAATTTTTTAAATCTCAAATGATTTGATGAATGCAGCAAGGAAATATTCCTGAATCAATGGACCTGGTTGTATTGTTATAAACAAACCTATAGTAATTCGAAGTCGAATATCAGAAGTTAAAGATCGGGAATTTGAAGCATTTTTTGCAGATAAAGATAATGTTTCTATGAGTTCTTACAAAGTTCATTCGAAAACTAATCTTCCAATTCTTTATCTGAAAGACAATAAAGAAGCACTTTGGAAAAAATATGAAACAACTTATCCTGATGGAATTAAATGAACATCATTTATGGCACGATTGGCAAATGGGCAATATGTTTATCGAAATGATTTAGGAGGCTTATGTAATATTTGTAATGAATATTTTTATAAAGTATTTGATACATTTATTAGTCTTATTCAATTAAATATTGCTAATCAAGAAGAAAAAGTAACTATATTTTATATATTTTTTTTTGTATATTTTATTTTAAAAGTAAAATTTTTATTCTAAAATAATATTCTTTATATTTTACAGAATAAATTAATTACAGAATTAGAAAAATTACGTATTCATTTAAGAAGAGGATTTGAAGAAGAACTTATTATGAATCAAGATGGTACAACAATACATGTAGATACAATTAATCACTGTTTACTTTATGCATTTGGTGAATGTCATGAACAACATACCAATCGGTATGCTGTATGTGATCAGCTATTTGAATTTATCAAGCATTTTATGACCGAGATCAAGGAACATTATTCAACCATTGAAAAATGCCAGGATAAATTATATTATTTTTTGGCACATCAAGCAAGAAAGGTATATTTAAATAATCAATTTAAAGCTAGGCTTGCAAAGTTAGATAATAATGGAGCAATTTTGGTATGTGATTATAAAATGCGTATTTTACCTAAAAGTGCACGTGAAACTAAAGAACAATTCTTTGGAAAACGTGGATGGAGCTTGCATACAATTTTAGTATTTACAAAAAATAATACTGATCAGCTCAATATTCAAGTATTTGATCATTGGAGTACTGACACTAAACAGGATGCCTGGTTCACCATTTCATCATTTGATTTTGTTTTCGAAACTCTTGATCCTAAACCACAATGGATTGAGATATTATCAGATAATGGGGCTCATTATCATAATTCCGAATTAATTGTTACTATTGCCAATTGGTATGAATGGTATAATATTGAAATTCGTGGTTGGTATTTTCTTGAACCTGGAGAAGCCAAAACAAGCGTTGACTCCCATCACGCTCAAGTAAGTTTTGAAAATTATATATATATATATATTTTTATTATATTTTTTTACTAAACTAAAAAATAATTCTAATAATTTCTTTACTTGTTAGATTGCACATGCTATAAAAAGATATGTTCGCATTGGACATAATTTAGATGAAGGAGAAAAAATACAAGTTGCAATAGCTGATTTAGGAGGAACTTCAGTTGCAAATTTAGAACCTATACGTAATAATCATAATATTAAAACGATCACTGGTATTACTCAATTGTTTTATTTTGAGTGGCCAATTAATAGTGATTATATGGGATATATACAAGCTCGATGCTTACCACATATTGGATCATGATCACGGTTTTCATCTTTTGAAATATCAAAATTAATTACAATACCTATAAACAAACCAACACAGGTCGAAATATTAAAAATCGGGTATCTATCTGTCACATATCGGGTACCCGACTCGTGCCTAATTTCAGGTACCCGATAAGGCCCCGATATGTGTAAAAAAATATTTTCTACACTTATCGGGTACCCGATATGTGTAGAAAAT
>PQFF01000204.1:403552-425875 GCA_003547095.1 Diversispora epigaea
TATACATGTTCCCAAAATTGATTTTGGATTTTTGAGGTATTTCGACTTTTTGAGATTTATGCAGAATCTATTCTATATATGGAAGTAAAAAAAGTACCCAGTTATGTGTATCTTCAATCAAAGAATAAATCTAGGTGGTCAAAAAATTTTGGGTTTTAAGTAAAATAATTTCGTCTTCTATGAAAAACTATTTCGACTTTTTTCCCCGAAATTGCAATTTCGGGGCCCCAAAATAATTTTGCGTGCAAGTATAGTCATGATATTTTTGTAAAAGTATAGTTTTAAGAGTTTTATTATTAGGAATTACCATCGGTAATCCTTCTATTAAATATAATTGCTTGTCGATTATTTCAAAAGGTTTAGCAAGAGCAAGATCCTTTTTATTTGCTTGTTGGAGTGATTGAAGAGTTAAATATATTGGTCCAAAATAGTTATCTTTTTATATTCTTCCATTAATTCATCGTTAGAAATGAATTGAGTTTGTATACTATTAATATGAGCGAAAGAAGGTTGTTGTGATAAAGCGTCTGCTACTACATTTGTTTTGCCTGGTCGGTATCAA
This sequence comes from Diversispora epigaea, assembly GCA_003547095.1. Lineage (NCBI taxonomy): Eukaryota > Fungi > Glomeromycota > Glomeromycetes > Diversisporales > Diversisporaceae > Diversispora > Diversispora epigaea. Next base: position 404,115 of record PQFF01000204.1, read on the forward strand.
ACTTTAAAGTCATTAGCTTGTAATAATTCCATCCATCGAGCCTGTCGACGAGAGAGCACTGGTCGAAAATTTATAAAACCTACACCTATCGGGTACCAGATAGGTGTAGTATCTGTGCCTAATATCGTACACATATCGGGTACCCGATAGGTGTGAAAAATGTTTTTTTACATATATCGGGTACCCGATAAGTGTGAAAAATGTTTTCTTACACCTATCAGGTACCCGATATGTGTACAATATTAGGCACAGATACTACACCTATCTGGTACCCGATAGGTGTAGGTTTTATAAATTTTCGACCAGTGGAGTTAGTGTTGAATTTTGATATATTCCAACGAGGCATACATCAGGAAATTATTTTATTCATAGTATTCATGTAAACCGCATGTAAACTGCATATAAACCACATATAAGTACATGCAGTTTACATGTGGTTTACACCACCCTGCATGTAAACCACGTATAATATGCATATATATCGCGTGTAATATATTATATGTGGTTTACATGCAATTTACATGCGGTTTACATGAATACTATAAAAAAAATAATTTCCTGATGTAGTCTGTTTCCACAGTAAATGATTTTCCTTCAAGATACGAACGTCAAACTTTTATGGCATGAACTATAGCTAATAGTTCTTTTTCATGTATTGGGTAGTTAAGTTCAGCTGTAGAAAGTTTTCTAGATTCATATGTGATAAGTTATTCACCACAACCTTGATCTTAACTATACATGTTTCCAAAATTGATTTTGGATTTTTGAGATATTTCGACTTTTTGAGATTTATGTGGAATCTATTCTATATATGGAAGTAAAAAAAGTACCTAGTTATGTATATCTTCAATCAAAGAATAAATCTGGGTAGTCAAAAAATTTCGGGTTTTAAGTAAAATAATTTCATCTTCTATGAAAAACTATTTCAACTTTTTTCCTCCGAAATTGCAATTTTGGGACCCCAAAATAATTTTGCGTACAAGTATAATCTTAACTCAAAATTGCACCCAATGCAAAATCTGAAGCATCTGTGGTAACTATACATGTTCCCAAAATTGATTTTGAATTTTTGGGGTATTTCGACTTTTTGAGATTTATGCAGAATCTATTCTATATATGGAAGTAAAAAAAATATCCAGTTATGTGTATCTTCAATCAAAGAATAAATCTGGGTGGTCAAAAAATTTCAGGTTTTAAGTAAAATAATTTCGTCTTCTATGAAAAACTATTTCGACTTGTTTTCCCAAAATTGCAATTTCGGGGTCCCAAAATAATTTTGCGTACAAGTATAACCTTAACTCAAAATTGCACCCAATGCAAAATCTGAAGCACCTGTGGTAACTATACATGTTCCCAAAATTGATTTTGAATTTTTGGGGTATTTCGACTTTTTAGATTTATGCAGAATCTATTCTCTATATGGAAGTAAAAAAAGTACCTAGTTATGTATATCTTCAATCAAAGAATAAATCTGGGTGGTCAAAAAATTTCAGGTTTTAAGTAAAATAATTTCGTCTTCTATGAAAAACTATTTCGACTTTTTTTCCCAAAATTGCAATTTCGGGGTCCCAAAATAATTTTGCATGCAAATATAATGGTAACAGTAAAAGTTTTAGAAAAGTCAAATAAGAGTAATACTGGAGCAGATGTCAACTTATCCTTTAACGTCTTGAATGCTCGCTGTTGATCTAATTCCCATTGGTATGGTTTCTCTTTATGTAATAGTGCAGTTAATAGAGAAGCAATTAAAAAAAAGTTTTTAACAAATTTTCAGTAATAACTAGCTAGTCCTAAGAAAGAGCGTAATTCAGTTAGGGAATTTCAGTTTAATCCAATTCTTGATAGTTTGTATTTTACGATTATCTACGTGAACTCCTTTATCAGACAAGAAATGTCCTAGATATTTCACTTTGTTTCTAAATAACTCACACTTAGTTATTTTGGCATAAAGTTGGTATTTCCTCAAGGTAAGCAAAATTTGTCGGAGGTGTTGATAATGTTCCTTTTTAGATTTACTGTAAATTAAGATGTCATCTAGATAAACTACAACAAATTTATCCAAAAATTCACAAAAAATATCATTTATAAGAGTCATAAAAGTTACAAGGGCATTAGTTAAGCCAAAAGGGAGTACAAGGAATTCATAGTGTTCATAACAAGTTCGGAAGGCTGTTTTATGAATATCTCCTTTGTTGATACAAATTTGATGGTGTCTGGAATACAAATCAATTTTTGAAAACCACTTAAATCCAACAAGGTGATCTATTAAGTCTCCAATTCTTGGTAAGGGGTATCTATTCTTGATGGTAAGCTTGTTCAAAACTCTATAATCCACACGAAGGTGCAAAGTTCCTTTTTTTTATGTACAAATAAAACTGGAACACCAAAAGGCGAGACACTAGAACGAATAAATTCTTTTTGTAACATGTTTGTTAATTGAATTTTTAATTCATTCATTTCCATTTGAGATAAATGGTATATAGGACAAGAGGACAAGAGGAAGATACAACTCCAGGAACCAGATTAATTGCATGATCCAGTTGGTGAGAAGGAGGTAATTTGTCAGGTAAAGCGGTTGGAAAAATATCTGGAAATTTCTTTAGAATTTTTGTTACTTCAGGTACGGCGACATCAACAGTTATTTTGTTTTCTTCCTCAGTATTAGCCAAGTATACTGTAAATAATTCAACTATAAGGCCAGTTCGGACAAATTGATTTTTAGAGATAAAAATAAAATTACATTCAGGTTTCTTTTTTGACGAGGTTTCATTCACTACTTCAGTAATAAGTTTTCTTCCTTTATAGAAAGTAAGAGTATTATTAGCCCAATCAATCATGGGGTTAGTATTATACAACCAGGGTTTTCCCAAGATAAGGTCATATTGTTGTAATGGCATTGCGTAAGCAATAATATTAGTAAAGTTACATGAATTCAGACAAAGATTTTTAATTGTCACTATCTGTTAATAGTTTTATTATGGCCATCTGTCAATTGTACAGGTAGATTTCGAGTAGTTTGATATGGAAGGTTATGTTGCTTGACAAATTTTTTATCAATAAAATTTTCAGTGACTCCATTATCTATCATAATCCAGATAGGTTTTCCTTCAATTTTGCTGTTAATTTGCAAGAGTTGTTTTCATGGTTCTTCTATACTGTTAAATTTTAAGTTAGAGTTGCTAATATATTCTTCGTTTGGTTCAGATTGTATCTGACTTCGTAAATCATTAATTTTATCTTCCCAAGAATTTCCATTCTTCTGGGGTGTTTCAATATTGAAGATTTTTGCTTTTTGTTTCTTCCTGCAATCTTTAGCAATATGTCCAGGTTGATAACAATAGTAACAAGTTTTTACTTGCGAGTTTCCTTGGTTTGTGTTGTTATAATTTCCTCGATTAAATCCTTTATTCTTTGCTTTATAAGAGGAAAAGGAGGAGTTGCCAAACTTATTCTTAATTGCATCCAAATCCATTGGGAAGGTCCATGATTATTATTTTGATTTCAGGGAGGAGCAGGGAGATTATAATTAGAGTTAACATTTGTTTGCATGTGTTTATTGTTACGGTTTACAGTTCTCACATGGTGGCATCATATCGAGTTGCTAAGCCAATTGCATCATTAAGAGTTTCAGGCGCTTGATAAGAGAGTTCCATCTTCGTGAAAGATTTTAATCCTTCAATATATTGAGCTACTTGGTCCAAATCACTCATGTTTGTTACCTGTCCAACAATATTTTGAAATTGCAAAGTATAATCCCTTACACTTCCAGTTTGTTTTAGTTTGCGAAGTTGTTGTCAAAGATATTGTTAATAATTAGAAGGTTGAAAAAAAAGTGTAACTTTATTTTTAAAAGTATCCCACATTAGAAAATTTTTTATATCAGGGGTTATTGTAATAATTTTGTTTTCAAAGGTTATTGAAGGTTATTGAAGGTTATTGGACCAATAACTTTCGCAAATATTACATTTATTATAATAAAGTGAAAGTTATTGAAAGTTATCGATATCAATAACCTCCGCAGTATTACGTTTTATTAATAAAAATGAAGATTTTCAGTACCAATAACCTTCGTAAATATTACGTTTATGTTGGAGGTATTCGAAGATTATCGAAGTGAAGGACTTCGAAAGCTTATGTTTAAAAAAATTTACTAATGCAATTAGTCCATGATACACCAGCATTATTTTTGTGAGCAACCATCTTTTATAGATACCAATGTAAAGTGGCATCCCTCATACCAGTACTTGTGTAATAACAATGAGTTGCGACATCATTAATCTTTTGAACCTTGAAGATAGTTTCTACTTGTATTAACCATGCAGCTACATTTTCGTTTGTTTCTCCTTTAAAGATAGGAATTGAAACAGCTATTTGAGGAGCTCCACCATCACCACCACCAGCACCTAATCCGGCTGTAAGATTTGTCATTGCAGTGTTAAAGTTAATTATAAAAGTGTTAAACTGTCCTTGGTCCATGATATTAGTTAAAGTAGGAGTTATAACTTGTTGTTGTTGTTGTGGAGGAGGTATATATTCAACTACTGGAGGTAGTTCAGGAGAGTTTTGTAATGATAGGGTTAAAGCTGCTAATAAGTCTTCTTGTTTTTGTTCGTTGGTACCTTCGTTGTCGTCACTTATAGGGATAATATATTTAGTTGTTTCAGGTTGTGAATATGATGGTCCTGGTTGTGCTATTAATTGCACAGTTGTTATGGCTACTTGGGCGTTGTATTTTTCGAAAATAAGTCCTTGTTCCTGAGCAAGAAATGCTCTTCTTGTTTGTCGTAATTGTTCAAGTTGTTCTTCTTCAGATAATTTCCTTTGTTGAGAAGGAGTAAGAATAGGAGAAGTTTCTTCAGGAGTAAAATTGGAGTCAGAGCTATCATCATTAGGGTTATTCTCAGCAGGATTATTTTCAAATAAATTCTGCAATAATGACATGTAAAATGATAGAGTTTAGTAGTTTAAATGTCTGCTGCTACCAAATGTAAGAATCCTCTTATGGCAGAAAACTACAGAAGCAAAGATAATTATTATATGCTCAATCCAGAGCAAGACTTAAGATATTAATTGATTAAATTAATAGGAAAACCTGTCCCTGCTTTATTGAATTCTTATGCCTTATATAAAAATACATATAATTATTAATAAATAAAAATAAATATAAATACATATTACTTAGGTTCATAGAACCAGGTCCGGACAAGGCAAATTCATAGAAATATAAATATAATATAAATAAAATATAAATGAAATATAAATAAATATCCTTTGACTCAAATAAAGTAAATAAACTAATTAATACAACAGGTCAAAGTACCAATAATAATAAATATAATAAATGTAATATGAGCAAAAATATAAATATAATCAATTCTAATTGATTGTCAGTTATGCCTAATTTCCCATCTATGTAATCTGAAACAATAAATAAATTGGTAATACATTTGATATCAGATTAATGTAATACACATAGATTATCATGCATATCTGCGCACAAAGGCTAAATAAAGAAAAGAAAAAAAAATGGAGAAGGTAACACATNGCAATAATGACATGTAAAATGATAGAGTTTAGTAGTTTAAATGTCTGCTGCTACCAAATGTAAGAATCCTCTTATGGCAGAAAACTACAGAAGCAAAGATAATTATTATATGCTCAATCCAGAGCAAGACTTAAGATATTAATTGATTAAATTAATAGGAAAACCTGTCCCTGCTTTATTGAATTCTTATGCCTTATATAAAAATACATATAATTATTAATAAATAAAAATAAATATAAATACATATTACTTAGGTTCATAGAACCAGGTCCGGACAAGGCAAATTCATAGAAATATAAATATAATATAAATATAAATAAAATATAAATGAAATATAAATAAATATCCTTTGACTCAAATAAAGTAAATAAACTAATTAATACAACAGGTCAAAGTACCAATAATAATAAATATAATAAATGTAATATGAGCAAAAATATAAATATAATCAATTCTAATTGATTGTCAGTTATGCCTAATTTCCCATCTATGTAATCTGAAACAATAAATAAATTGGTAATACATTTGATATCAGATTAATGTAATACACATAGATTATCATGCATATCTGCGCACAAAGGCTAAATAAAGAAAAGAAAAAAAAATGGAGAAGGTAACACATAATCTGTTACATGTGGAAACTATCCTGTAAAGATTATCACAATAATCTTTTTTGAAATTCTTGCTCTGCAATTTGTTTTCTTTTATTTGTATGACTTCACTTTCTAGTTTTTTTATATTTTAAAGGTAACCGATTTCAATATTACAGGGTTTTGTTTGAATAATCAACATTCTCAGAGGTCTTTTTACCAGAAACATTATTTTGATATTCTATACAAATAAAACACAATAGGTTGCTTCATTGGTACTGTCTTGTATTTATACGTGTTGTCCAAATCCCAAATAATTTGGGATTTGGGACGTCAAAATGCACAAATTACTAGTATTTGGGATTTGGGATTTGGGATTTCGGCAAAAGATACTAATTATAATTTGGGATTTGGGATTTGGAATTTTGACATTTGGGATTTCAGCATTTGAATTTTGAATTTGGGCAGCAGGTATACCTGTATTGTTTCCAAACACCAGTTGAATGGAAAAAAATAGGACAGTTTTATCATGAATAGGATTCCGATTGATGGCTAAATTTGCTAAGATTTATTAAGTATAGGCTATACCTGCCACTCAAATTCAAAATCCAAATGCCGAAATCCCAAATGCTGAAATCCCAAATCCCAAATTCCAAATTACAATTAGTATCTTTTGCTGAAATCCCAAATCCCAAATCCCAAATACTAGTAATTTGTGCATTTTGGCGTCCCAAATCCCAAATTATTTGGGATTTGGGCAACACGCATAGTATAGGCAGTCAATTTTTTTCAATTTATAAATAGGAATTTCCGATTTATGAATTTTCACAAATAGGATATCCAATTTATACTTATTTGCACCATTAATAAGATTCCAATTTTTGTTTATTTGACCAGTGAAATTTGAGATTCTTAATGTTATTTCTTCCATACACTGTTTTAATGCTTTATTATCATTATCAATTTTTCGAATACTGCAGAAAAAAATAATATATATAGCAAGAGTTTTGACAGTTACATAGTAATTAAAAAATAATTTTACATAAAAATTTAAATATTATTTATCTGGACTAAATTGTTTTATAAGATGAGAAAGCACATAATTTTTGTTCATTAGATTCTTCGTTATAAAAAAATCCATTGAAATTTTTGATTTGTGATACTTCTTAACATAATAATAATTAGGATAATAAGATTCTTCAACAAATCCTAAAAGAAAATATAAAAAGATTCATTTTGCCATAATAAAAAAAAATTATTTATAATAAATTTGTATCAAAAAAATCAATATAAAAATTTTTTTAATAACTTACTTGTTCAATAGACTTTGCATTAAAAATGTAACAAGTCCAGCTTCATAAGTTATTTGACCTGTTTCTTTATCATTTAGATTTTCACGTAGTAATTTTAATTCATAAAGTCTTTCAATAAATGTAACTACTGTTTGTTTTCCTGATAATTTATATTCAATTGTATAAATACTTTTTCAAACAAATAATCATAAGAAATTTTTTTCTTAAAAGTAATCATTGGTTTGATATCTTATCATTTAAACATTCATTCAAAAACTAATTTCTCTATTTACATATTGGGTATAAATAACCCTATGCTTAGACTCCGAGCCCTTGTAGGCTAAGGCATAAAGGTATTTACCTGGCACTCGGATAGCATTAAACTATTTCCTGAGATCGCACTTAGAGATAGTTTTACTATTTTTGACGGGTGAGTAGCTAGTTTGCATTAATACTATAGTTTAATTTAGTAATAATTTAGATAATAGGTCTGTAAAGTCTAATTAATAAACTAAGCTGCATGGTCACAGCGTTTTAAAAAAAAATATTTCTCTATTTACATATTGGGTATAAATAACCCTATGCTTAGACTCCGAGCCCTTGTAGGCTAAGGCATAAAGGTATTTACCTGGCACTCGGATAGCATTAAACTATTTCCTGAGATCGCACTTAGAGATAGTTTTACTATTTTTGACGGGTGAGTAGCTAGTTTGCATTAATACTATAGTTTAATTTAGTAATAATTTAGATAATAGGTCTGTAAAGTCTAATTAATAAACTAAGCTGCATGGTCACAGCGTTTTAAAAAAAAATATTTCTCTATTTACATATTGGGTATAAATAACCCTATGCTTAGACTCCGAGCCCTTGTAGGCTAAGGCATAAAGGTATTTACCTGGCACTCGGATAGCATTAAACTATTTCCTGAGATCGCACTTAGAGATAGTTTTACTATTTTTGACGGGTGAGTAGCTAGTTTGCATTAATACTATAGTTTAATTTAGTAATAATTTAGATAATAGGTCTGTAAAGTCTAATTAATAAACTAAGCTGCATGGTCACAGCGTTTTAAAAAAAAAAAAATTTCTCTATTTACATATTGGATTCTAAAATTTTTACTTTTAATCTTCCATTAAATGTGAAGAACTAGAACTTTTATCAAGTAAAAAGATTTACTTAGCCGCAAATCACGATAGTCAATTATAAATACAGAAGCATGAATTTTTTCCCATTTACGAGTTTTATCTAAACTACTTTTTTTTTTTGCGATCATATCTGTCAAATTTTCTTACCAAACAAGAACTTTTGGAACAGTTCTTCTCATATCTATAAATTATATGAAATAAAAAAACATTACAACTCTTTTCACAACACAAAAAATATCTGAAGTTCCAGTACAATTATGGAATATATTTAATATGAAAATAAAAAATCATTAAAATTGTCTAACAAATTTTTGGATATATTGTAGTGAAGCAAATTAGTAATCAGGTGGAATGTCATGGGGAATGATATTTTGTGACACTAGATGAACTTTCAGGTTTGTACGAGGATGAAAGATGAAAATGCCATACGAAGATAAAAGATACCGCACAAGGATGAAGGATATCGTACAAGGATGAAAGATGACACACAAAGGATGAAGGATGAAGTACAAAGATGAAGTGTAAACAAAAGAGAAAGTATAAATATGACAGTTGTCAGGAGTAAGTTTCAGACAGTTATATTTTAACAATGAGTTAGTCATTAAATAATTAATTAATTAGAAATAATTCAGAATAATTCGAAATATTTTAACAAATATTAAATAGAAAAGTAAACTTCCTTTTAGAACAGGAAAGATATGTCACACTGTAATATTTCTGTTGTTGAATGATACTTTTAAAACTTTATATTTTATATTTTAATAAACTTATACTTTGTGTTGTAATATTGCGAAATATTATTAAATATTGTTTGATACTGCATTACTACTTTTACTCCACCTTACTCACTGTGCCTTCATAATTAATTTAATTATTATTTGATTATTATTATTATTTATTATATATTTATTATCTGTTTTGAGATAGGCAAGTTTAGATTGATTGATTGCTTGACCTACTGGCAGATAGAGTGTATTATTATTTGTTTGTGTGATGCAAACTGTGAGACTGGTTGAGAAATTGTTCGAAATACTCTGTACTCCTGTGACAATATGATTATTAATAAAATGCATGACTTGCTTACATCATACATTCGAACATACTTTTTCTACTGTGATNTTAATTAGAAATAATTCAGAATAATTCGAAATATTTTAACAAATATTAAATAGAAAAGTAAACTTCCTTTTAGAACAGGAAAGATATGTCACACTGTAATATTTCTGTTGTTGAATGATACTTTTAAAACTTTATATTTTATATTTTAATAAACTTATACTTTGTGTTGTAATATTGCGAAATATTATTAAATATTGTTTGATACTGCATTACTACTTTTACTCCACCTTACTCACTGTGCCTTCATAATTAATTTAATTATTATTTGATTATTATTATTATTTATTATATATTTATTATCTGTTTTGAGATAGGCAAGTTTAGATTGATTGATTGCTTGACCTACTGGCAGATAGAGTGTATTATTATTTGTTTGTGTGATGCAAACTGTGAGACTGGTTGAGAAATTGTTCGAAATACTCTGTACTCCTGTGACAATATGATTATTAATAAAATGCATGACTTGCTTACATCATACATTCGAACATACTTTTTCTACTGTGATCCTAAGCATCCAAACATTCTTTCCATTTCTTATACAGTTTATATTAAAAAATCACACACCTGAAAGGTCTTATTCTTGTAATGTATATGTTATATTGAAAATTATATCTACCAAAGGACTGATTGTACACACTTCACCATCACCATCTTATTGGTGACAGTGATAATAATGATGATGGTTCGTTACAATCATTGTTATTATTCGTTATTTATGTTGTATAAAGTCATTACTTTATATTATAATATCTATCAGTTATCAACTTTTTTTTTAATAAATAAAAAATGGGCGAAGATTTATATGAAAGAAAAAATTGGTTTTTTACTCAAATTATAAATAATTATGGCCATCTAAAATCTCCAAAATTCAAAGACCTAATATTTAATGTGGAACAAATTGATAGCTTCATCTTTAATTTTAATTCCTATTAATTAGCTTCTTTTTTCCCTTAAATCTCCTCCTTTTCCCTTTAAGCATTAAACTATTTATAAAATTACTATTATTTAATTTATATTGATTATTAGAATTTTTATTTTCGATAATAATATCGAATAAAGAACTTTTACTATCTTAATGCAATATTTATTATATCAAAGTATTTTTATTGGATTAAAACAAAAGTTTAAATTTAAAAATACAAATTACTAATACAAATAAACTGGAAATAAATAATTTTTTATGTATTGTATATAAATGAGATTTTTTTATCTTTTTAAAGTTACCTGTAATAAAATAAATTACAAATTTATTTTATATGAATTCTCATACAAGAATTAAAAAATGAGTATTGTTCCAAGAAACATCTGATAAAATACAACTAACATTTTCTTTTATTGATAAACTTTCTATACAACCTTTGAAATATTAAATCTTTACTAACAATTAAAATTTCAATACATCTAGGTGAAATTTAAATCAATAAAAAACAATGTCACACCAGATCCAAATAATGGAACTTGATTTTTAGGAAATGAATCTAACATTCTTATCAACAATTATTCAAGAGATCATGGGACAACTCAATCCTAAAATACAAAAAAGTATCGGTTATAATACATGTAAATATTTAATATTTTTTCAAATGTGCAATAATTTTCAACTAAGAATTCAAGCTAACAAAATTCTCCTAACCCAGAACCTTGTTAAATAAATTAAATATTCCTATTAAAAAAATTATTAATTTAGTATAATGATAATTCTATAACACTTATATATTAGTTTCATTGTTTTGTTTGAAATTAAAATAATACTTTTAACTTCATGACAGTTTAAAAAAATTCGGTTTTAAAAATAATGATTTTAAAATTTTTTTTAAAATAACATTGACAGTCAAATTATTAAAATTCGATTTTATCATGAATAGATTTTAGTTTCGATTTTTGGGGTGAATTATGTTTTTAGGTAAGATGTTTTATTAATTTTTTTTTTGATTTCACATAATCAAATTATACTAATCATTATTTCCTTTTTTTTTATAGATTTTTTATTTATTTTTTAATGTTGATGTTAATGTTGAAAACAATTCAATAGTTCATTTAGCAAAAGCATTAACATCCAGGAAAGTGATTTGGAATAATGATTTGGAATAATTATTTGGGAAAATATTAAATAAAATCATTAGTATTACCTAATGCAATTATTTTAGGTGCATTCGAATTACAGTTTGTATAATGTTCTCATTCGATTATAATCTCTATACACATGATTAGAATAAAAAGCATAAATCTTTATTATTTAACGATAATTTTTATTACGATTACTAATTATGGTTGTTACAATTATTGCTTATTTTTATTTAAGCAAACAAACTCCAGTTTTTTTTGTGGCTCTTTATATCGCAAAACTTTGGATTTTTAATTTCATTTTACAACGAAATCATCTTAAATTGAAATTCGATCATAAATGCGAGAATTTTAATCAATAGATATTAAAAAACGCATATTCGAAAAATACTAAATTATCCAGGCCTTTATTTTAAAATAGATTTCATTGTCTGTACATATAAAGTAAAAAAAATAATAATGATACATTCATAGAATATTTAAATTTAATATTATTATTTTTTGGCAATCTTAAATACTTCATAATCTATAATAGAAAATCCTGCATTAGTTTTTCTAATGGATTTTTCATAAAAATCAAAACCTAAATGGTTTAAAAACAAACACAAACATCGTTTATCTTTAGTAAATTCAGAAACATTTGATTGCAATAAAAATTCAGAACCACCAAAACATGGACCAAAAGTCTTTTGCTTATCAGAACCATAATAATATAGAGCACAACTTTTATTTTTAACTCTGCTGAGAATTGAATTTTGAATATTTCCATTTTTCAATGAAAATATAAAGCTATCATTTGTTTTCATATAAGTTTCTTGAGTTTTTGAATTATCCCAAGCTAATGGATTATAGCCTCCAAGTATTTCATCAGTTCCTGCAACTTTAGCAATCACTACTGTACCAGCATGTCCATTACACATATTCCAAAATGTTTTTGGTTGAAAACCATCTTTACTTCCTCGAAGAATTAATTGAAGTTTATATGGTATATTTGTTAAAGAATAAATAGTTGATTTTCGATCAATCCATGATGAAATTTCTGCTATATGTTCTTCGTTGATTATGGTTGAAATTCGTTCATTTATTCTTTGAGGTAATTCAGGATTTGAAATAATTCTTTCAGGTAAAACAAGGGACTTAACTGGTTGATTTGGAAATATGATTTTTTGATTTAAATCATCCCAAAGTTGCATACTAAGAATATTTCTATAAGGCTTTAATTTCTCCCAAATGTCTTTCTCAGAAATATGAAAATATCGAATAAGTGGTAAACATTGTTGTAGAGTTGTTTTTAAAGTTTTGAAATTTTCTTCGGACCATTCTTCCAAATTTTTAGGAAAAGAAGAATTTTGCGCAATTCCCCATTTGATAACATAATCCCAAATTTTAATTTCTTCTAATTGCAGGTTATTCTTTTCCAAAATAGAAATTAATGCTGCTTCTTGGAGCGAAGTGAAATCTTCGGATTCAAAAATTAAATTTGGATGTTTGGTAATAATATCATTATAAAATCGTTTCAAATATTTGAATTCGTTACACCTATTACTATCAAAGATTGAATGATAAACACGGGAGAAATAAGTTCTTAACCAGGAAGCTTTAGATTCAACAAGGTAACTTTCCAATTTTTCTGATAGTTCTTCGAATTCCAATTCATTTGCAACAATCATTAATTCATAAATGATTTTGGTTTCTATATTTTCAATGTTAACAATTCCGCTATAGACGTATCTGCATTGAATATGTACAATAAAATATATTTTAATTTATCAATTTCAAATTCACTTTTATTGAAATACTTTATACAATAGTAATTAATATTTGAAGTAATAAATAATTTTCTTTAACTTACTTAAGAATAGTTTCGAATATTTGAGTAGAAATATTTGGTTTGTGAATAGTTTTGACATGATTTTCATTCGTAGCAATGTTTTCTATCTCTTTAGTGAAGTAGGTTGAACGATAACGTAAGACAACTGAATGCGAAGTAAAAGATTTCTTGTTTTCTTCTTTATCAACTTCAATGACAACATTGTATTCTTTCTTGTCATTAAGAAGTTCTGAATAATCTTGAGATAATTTGTCAAAAAAACTAAAAGACATCTTTGTTATTAAGTTGGATTTAATACTGTTGACAATCGGAGTTTTTACGAGAAATCCGAACATCCGTCGTACAATTTATTGGTTAATATTTATGGAGAAAAATTCTGCCTTTATCAGGTTTTTTCCTTAAATAGCAATTCATTAGAAATAATGGAAAAATTATTTTAATTATAATTTATTCCAAATCTAGATTTTAATATGTCTATATCTAATCTAATTTATGAATTTCTGAAAATTTATAAACTAAATCACTTAAATAGGCTAATTTATTATCCCAGTTGATATCATATCATTAAAATTATTTTTTAAATAATCATATATTAATATTCATGGTTTCTGGATCTTTTGTATTTCCATAAAAAAAAAAAAATGAAAAACCATTAAGATACCATTTTTTAAATTACAATTAGTTTATATTATATATCTTCAAAAAAATTTTCGTTTATTGTTTTAACTCATTTAAAAAATCTTCATTTAAATCAACAATATTATCAAACTTTTTTAATACCACTGCATGTTGGCCACGTCTTTTTCTTTGTTGTTTTTTTAATTTCCGATCTTATAATATATCCATCAGCCCAATTCGCATAATAAATAGTACATAACCACCTTTTGCTATTTGTTTAATATCTTGAAATCTATCGTAATGTATCCATTCTATTACTTTATTATAATCAATTGTATCATTTCCACTTGTTCATTTATTAATATCACATTTAAAAAGTGTCGAGTTGCACCATCACTTCCACTTTCTTGATTGCATTCTGTGCATATTTCAGCCATTTCTCGTTCGTTTATAGTATGTAAGGTAGAAGTTTTTAATTAAAAAACAATGAATAAATTTGTAGTTCCGATGCAGATGAATAAGTTAAAAAATATCAATCAATTTTTCATCCCACAAAATTCTATTCTACTAAGGATACGAGTGAATTCGTTTCGTTCTTGTTCCAAATTTTTGATTTTTTCAACTAAATTCATTCATTTAAAAAATTCATTTATATATTATAAAATTCATACATTTAGAAAGCAAAAATAAAACTGCCAATTGAAAATACACCATCAAGATCACGTTTTAATTCTTCGTGTTCAGTTGGACATTCTCCCAAATCGATTTTTCCATACTTAAATGTCCTGCATCAACTGAAAGAGACACATATTGGTGAAAATGTATTATAGACTGAATGTCTTGAACAAGAAAAAAGAGAAAAAAATTGAAAATGTCATAAATTAATAACTTGAGTTTCCAATTCACCCTTTCTTGTTGCCATCTCGGAACATTTCGCCTCCAATTTTTCCTTGTCAGCCACTAACCTGGCGTTCAAATCTTCGATTTTTTTTTTAATTTTAGAGTCCAACTCTGCATTGAAAACCTTCAAATCCTTTTTGCATGCTGCTAACACAGAATTAGAGGTCTTTATTTTCTTCATCTGGTCTGTTAATTCAGCATTGGAAGCCTTTAACTTCTTCACTTGCGCATATAATTTGACAGTTGAGTTCGCATGCACTTTCTTTTGTGCAATTAACTGGACAGCAGCCTCGGATTTCTTATTTTGTGAAGTTAGCTTGACGTTAGAAGCTTCTAATTCTTTAGTTCATGCAACTAACTTGTAATTTGAAGCCCCCAATTCCTTCTTCTAATCATCCAATTCGTTGAAAAAAGCCTCTAATTCTTTTGTTCGAGAAGATAACTCGGCGTTTGAAGATTCTAGATCATTGAAGTTAATTCTATATTTAAAGCCTTTAATTCTTGGTGCGTACGTTTAGGTCGGCATTGAAGTCTTAATTTCTTTATTATGATCGTCTATTCCGGTATTAGGGCAGCATTTGTAACCACCAATTCTTGGTTATGTACGTCTAGTTCGGCATTTTTAGCCTCTAATTTTTTATTTTGTGTGTCTAATTTAGCAGTGAAGACGTCTTATTCATTATTCTTTGAGTTTAACTCAGTATTGATAGTTTTAATTCTTTCTTTCGTGCGTTTAGATCATCCTCCAACGTCTTCATTTGGGTTACTTACACCAAGAGTTTAGATTCCCATTCGGATTTTAAATTTTCTTTTTCTTTGATAAAATTTATAGAAGTACTTTTAAATTTTTCGTTTTCGAAAGCTTGTGATGATTCACGCGCTATCAAGGTAGAACTCGAAAGTTCAGAAGCTTTTAAAGCTTTAGAATTAAATTTTCGAGACTCTTAATACGAGACTTATAAGCTTCTAAGTGCAAAAATAATAATTATGAAATAGTTAGAAAAATTATTATAAAATGTTATCAAAAGAAACAAGTTAAATATATGACATTTAATTTTTCGTTGGTTTTTTCGATGTACATATTTCAGTATTTGTTTTATCAGAATTAATGATTTAGTTAAAAGTCGCAAAAATGATGGTTTCTTCAAGTTACTTGATGGATTCTTATCTAATAATCGTGAAAGAAAATAAAAGTTTATTAAAGACATTAAAAATATTTGAAAGAAAAAAAAAGTATGTTAATGAAAATTTAAAATTATTGAAAAAATGAAATTAAACCTTTTTTTTTAAAAAAAAAATACCATAGGGGAATATTTTTAAGGATTTCTGAGTTTAAATTTAATGAGAAACGAATCAATTTTTTTAAAAAAATAAATAAAGATAACAGAACAGATAGATAAGATAAGATTTATATTAATGATAGTACAGTATTAAATATATTCTGATGACATACATTAAAAGTGTAAAATTAATAATTAATTACCTTTGAACTCGTTAAAGTATCGAGTATCTTTTTTGTATGTTATTCTCAAATTCTAAATTCATGGAATCAATTTTTCCAAGTAATTGGATTAAATTAGATTGTAACTCGGATAATGAATAAATGAATAGAAGTTGTTGTCGAGTTTTGTTTGAAAGAATATTTGACGACCGAAGAATAAATGCCTTTAATATCACTAATGAACGTTATTTGGATTATCAAACCAGAATAAGAAATGATGATTTTTCTTAGACTTTAGAGATCAAACTTTAGAAATTTTCTAGTTAAACAGGTATAAAATCAAAATTAAAGGAACCTTATAATATATTATTATTAATATCATCAAAAAATCAAGTGAATAGATATTTCATAGCAAATGACATAATATTTGTGACAATAACAGCTTCAATAACTGGTTTTATATAATTTTTTATCGGTAAAGAAATTAAATAAAGTAAAAATAAAGATTTCTCCCTCTTATAAAGAAATACAGTAATAATAAAAATACGTATGTGTGCCATATAGAATTTGAGTATAATTGCCAAGGGATATATAGAGAGAATCAAAAACCAAAATTCTTTAAAGATCATAGATGAATTAGAACTTGACATTTATTTACATAAAGTGAAAGCACATGAAGGAAATTTTTTAATGAAATGGTAGGCCAATTGGCAAAAATTCGTAAAAACTCAATTAAAGGAGATTCCGATCATAATAGATCATTGGAATGGTTTCCATCAGATATCTCAATAAAACAAACCTTTTAAAAAATTAGTTCAAATAAAAGTAGGCAACATGGAAGTTTCAAAATAGATTTCGAAGAATATTTCATGAAGAAAGATAGATTGGTGTATCATTTTTAAATCAATAAAATAACAAGAAAAAGAGGATCATCATAGAAGTTTTGCAATGAAACTATTAAATGAAGAGTTGCCAATAATTTTTGAAAGATTTCAGCACCAGCTATATATACATAGTAATCCTTAATGTGTGTTTTATGTGTTTGATTTGAAGAAATAATACTCAAGTTTTCAAATATAAGGGGGAAAATATAGAGAGCTTAGTGACCACGATTCAAAAATATGAAAAAAAAAACAACAGAAACCATACTAGTGTAATATGATTGCGGAGTAGAGATATACTAGAATTGGTTCATTTAGTCACATAACTTTATATGATTAAATTAAAGGGTTTATTCTAACAATACAATATTAAAATCTAAAGTAAAATCAGGAATTTCGATCTACGTTAGTTGGAAATATAAAATCACGTTCAAATTTAAATTAATAAATATTCTGTTTTGTAATTAGACTACGTCACATTACATTATCATATTTAGTATAATTATTTCTCAAAATATATAAATCATAACCGAGCTAAAAAAAATTGAAAGAAACACTTAAAACATTTAATAAATCAAAATTATATTTTATTTAATATTTTTTCTTTTTTGCAAATTTCTTTCTTCCATGTGCTATTTGTGCTAAAAATTAAACATTTTTTTTCCAGATTTTACACGTTATGGATAATTAGTATTCTTGTATTTTACAATGGTGTATTTATCTTTTTTATGTATTAAAAGAATTCCTATTAAGTTGCTATCGAAATTTCCATTATCTAAAAGCGAAGAAAATGACGCTTGAAGGTCATTTGGCTATTCCCTTTTAATTAAATTAATATGTAAAATGTAAAAGATGCCTCGTATTATTATGAATAATTATCATCAATTATTATTATTATTATTAGATTTCATATTTATATTTATTCATTAGATATTCTAATGTAAAAAACAATATACATACTTACCTTCTTTATCGCTACAAAAATTTTGCCAGAAATACTTTGTTTAATTTCGTTGTCTTATTTTCTGGATTAACGACTTTCGAAGACTTATTTTTATTGTTCAATTTTCTCAAGAAACGGATTCTTTGTCAGATGTTATCATTGACTCATGACCTTTATGAACATTAAATACTTTACTATTGTTAGAATCGTCATTTGAACAATTATGTCAAAATCTAAAATATTTTCAATAGATTTTATAAATAATAAATAATAAGAAACATAAGTAATTAATAAAAATACCTTCGCTGCCAACAGGAGACAATCTATTAGATCTATCTAAATATTGTATTAAAAATATTTTCCAAATATAAAGTAATTAATGCTTACTATTAGTAGTTAGATTTATTTTCTTTGATCATTTAAGGAGATTTCCAAAAATCAAAAGGAGAGGTAGCAGAGCTGGTATTTTGATTTTGTATCAGAAGATTCTTTTATATCCTCTAACTCTTTAATGACTTTTTCATATTTTTCTAGTAAATGTTTTTACATGGATCCTTCTAAAGAATTATTCTTATTTGCTTCGTCGACTCATTACTACAGTTAGTAAGTGCATAATTTTTATTTATTTTTTTTTGACATAAATTTTGGTACGAGTATTTAATTACGTTTATATGTTTATATAAATATTGCATAAAAGAATAGTGGAGGGAGGAAGAGAGCGAGTGAATAAAAAATACTGAAATGGAAATATAAAGTATAAAAATGTATTAAATAATTATTAATATTAAATAGACTTGATTATTAAAAAAATTGACTTTTTATAAATTATTTTAATTCGTAGTTTTAAATAACTAAGTTATCAATTACATAATTATATTTCATATTAATTAAATAATTTGTAGTTTTAAATTACTTTATCATTAATTACATATTATTCTTTTTTATGAATATTAATCTGATAATTGAAAATAATATCTAATAAACAAAAGAAAGTCGTTTTTTATAATTGTTCTATATTATTCTTTGATAATAAATTCGAAATTTGTGCATAAAATTCTCTTTTTCATTTCATTTGTATTTCTACTTCAAAGAAAAATATTTGATATGTGTCACATATGTAGATATGTGCATTATTTCCGGAAGTTTTTGTCTAGATGCAATAAAAATGAAAGGATTTAATTTAGATTTTTTTCTTTTTTCTTATTTATTTTTCTATTTTTATATAAATTTTATCCCAATAAAAAATGTTTTCCGGATTGCAAATAACGAATTAGAGATTAATTATCAATAATAAATTTAAAAATTTTGAATTCATTGTTTTCTCTTTTGTTTTTCTTAAAATTTTAATAATAATTAATAAATAAATCCAATTAATCTAATTATGAATCGATCTAATTAATCTTAAAGATTAACTATCTTATGATAAGTTTTTCTATGAAAATTTGTTCAAAGTAATTTATAGTTGATGATATTCCAATTCCATGCCATAAAGACAATGACGAAAAGGAAATTCCCAATAATAATGGATTAAATTATATAAATTTAAAGTATTGCAAAGAGGTTCATTTCCATTATAATTAGAACATATTTATTTTTTTTTAATTGGTCAACTAATTGTGGATGACCTCAAATGTAAAGTAATTCAATTTCTAACCAAATTATCTGAAATTTTTATTGAATAAACCTTGAGATAAGAAGTTTTTTATTCAAGCATATAATATAATTTTTATAAAAAAAAAATTTTCAATAAATTCCTAAACATTAACCAAAATTTTAGTTAAATCCTGCCACTTGTTTTTGTTTAATAAAAATATTAGCTAGAAATCTCAAAATTGTTATATAAACACTTTTAAATATATATTAATAGATTTCTTAAAAAAAGTAATTAAATATTTTATTAATTACAAAATCGTTTAAATTTACAAAAATTTCTATCTTTTAATTTTTCTACATTAAATAATACATATAAATATAAAGTAGATTGTTAAGATAGAATTTTGCCGATCATAGTTATCCATATAATATTAATTTAATTTACCCGCCCGAAATTCAAAGTTTTTTTTGATAACAGTATAACGATAATCAATTCATTCATAAAATCTACAAAATTAATACAATTATAAGAATAAATTAATATTAATTGTTATTGATAGTTAATCAATTAATAAAATATTTACCTAAAAACCAAAAATTTTTTTTTCTTGATTTAAATATAAATAATAACTTATATCTTCAAATCTACAAAATTAATGTAATGATGTGCATAAAAAAAATTAATAATAATAAAAAATAAAATTAATTAATTAGTATTGATAAATTAATAAATATTTACCTGGAATTCAAAAGTTTTTCTTGATTACAGTATAATCAATGACTTATATTTTCATTCATTGATTTACCATTGATTTATAAAATCTAAAAAATTAACTTAATGTTGTGAATAAATTAATAAATTAATAAATTAATATTAATTAATAAAATTTTTACCTGGAGTTTTCAATATACATTCAGTCATCGTATCACTAATAAATAATGGAAAAGGATTATTTCGTTTTGATAATCCAATCTGCACATGTAGCATATAAAAATCAAAATATGAACATTAATAATGTATAAATAAATTTGAAAAATATTATAAACACAAAATAATACGAAATTTACATTTTTTTTTCTTAAAAAAATCGGCTGTTGGAGAATACAAGAGTTATTGTTTACTGTAAGACTTTGTAAACAGTTGAGAACTTTCTGCAGTAAAAATCCTTTTTCATTTTGGGATTTTATATTTCCTTTTTTTTGCTGAAAATTGGTGAAAATTAGTTAATTATGTGAAAAAATAAATTACAAAATATAAAGTTAATGAAAAAATCAGAAGTGTAAGTTACCTTTTATCTTGAAACTTTAAATTATGATGATGAGGATAATGAATTTATAGCATGACCCTTCCTTAGACACCAACTTAATGGCAGCCAAGAAAAGTAAAAAAACCACACTAAATGAATAGCATGGCCTTTCCTTAGACACCAAATTAATGGCAGCCAAGAAAAGTAGAAAAACCACACCAAGTTAATGGCATGGCCTCCCTTTAGACACCAACTTAATGGCAGCCAAAGAAAGTAAAAAAACCACACTAAGTGAATAGCATGGCCTTCCCTTAGACACCAAATTAATGGCAGCCAAGAAAAGTAAAAAAAACCACACCAAGTTAATGGCATAGCCTTTCCTTAGACACCAAGTTAATGGCAGCCAAGAAAAGTAAAAAAACCACACCAAGTTAATGGCATGGCCTCCCTTTAGACACCAACTTAATGGCAGCCAAAGAAAGTCAAAAAACCACACTAAGTGAATAGCATGGCCTTCCCTTAGACACCAAATTAATGGCAGCCAAGAAAAGT